>CM022678.1:6823558-6858558 GCA_012295275.1 Chrysomallon squamiferum
GTAATTTTCTATTTCTTTCCGCTTGTCATTCTATCTATCCGTCCGTGTGTCTATTTGATTTCCTAACAAATTAAGATTCTAACAGCGTCTTTCAAGTGTGTAACATGAATTTTCAACTAAACAAATGTAAAGAGATAAATATATGAATTATAGTGACAAGGAAATTTAATGGTTATTCATCTCGAGTTGTGACTGTTACCGGTCCGGTTCAAGTTATGTTGATGTCAGACGTTTTACTCAGGAAACTGGCTGTGACCAAAGAGATGAGAGACGGTCACGTGACTGGAGTAAAGCGTAGGAGTGGGATTTCACGATCAGTATGCATTGTTTAATATTTATTTAGAAATACAATAATCATCATTATAATCGGGATACGTAAGAATAAAAAAAAAAATAAATAAATAAATAAATAAATAAATAAATAATAATAATAATAATAATGTTGATGATGATGATTATAATGATAATAATGGTAATAATAATAAATAATAATAATAATACTAATAATAGTAGTAGTAGTAGTAGTAGTAATAATAATAATAATAATTATTATTATTATCATCATCATAAATGAATATAAATATGTGTATGTGTGTTTATATGTGTATGTAATGATCGTATGTGTTATGTTGCAAATATATTTGTTGTGCATATATGCATATTGTTTATATACTTTCATGTATATGAATGTTGTGTGTACTATTTTTTGGAAGAGCCTATATGTGTATATATATGTGTGTGTTTCTATATCGGCTGGCTAGAAAGGAAACACGCCTATCACCAGTCCATCAGCAAATGTTTAGGAATGGATCTTTTATGCATGCCTTTCTGTAACCAATCACGGAGTTCTGGTTATAACTGAAAAAACTGAAACTGTAGCTCTGAACAGGATTGATCGCGCGTTCCATCACGTCTTAGACAAACATATTGTAGATTTTTTTTTTTTTTTTTTTTAATTATCATTACAACGGATGATGAATTCAGATGACTTTTCGTGCTATTTACATGGGAACACGAACGAAAAAAAAAAAAAAAAAGTTTCCCATAAACAAGCAATAAAGTCATCGGCCGAGATCCTTGTCTTAACTGCATTTCAGACGTGTATAAATATTTTTCCCCGTTCTGCATCACTGACGAATACTCCAGTGAAGAGAAAAATTCAGAGACTTTTGAAAAGTTTTATTGTATCAGATGATACTCGTCGCCATTGGCAATTTTGGATACCGCGTCATCTGTCTTCTGCTTTCCGCTAAGACGACCGACGTTACTTCCTGTTTCCACTGCATTTGTAATCACTCGGAGTTGTCTCCCCCTGACCGCGTCTTCTTTACCGCTGGTAGAGGATCTGTAAAAGTTTAGCCGTTCGGGTTAGGAGTTGAAGGGCCTTTAAACTCGATGACATCGTGGTCAGAATCCGGTATGGACATAGCTAAAGTTGAAAAACAAAAGGATTTTTAAATATGTGGTTGAAAATGCTTGAGAAGGAGGGCAAGATGTGACTAGTTTGCTTGGTAAGTTGATTATTTGTGTTTTATTATTGAGCATTAATATTATTATACCGTGTACTAATTAATACCTGTATTAAAATGTGTATATCTTATATATGCATGCATGTGTATCATTATTATTATTATTATTATTATTATTATTATTATTATTATTATTATTATTATTATTCTTGTTATCAGTACTAATAGTCTATTTTTCTGTCTGGCTGTCTGTTTATCGATGTAGTTATGTATATTTATATATGTGTATGAGTGTATATATGTATGTATGCATGTGTGTATTCATGCACGTATCTATCTATCTATATGTTTATATGTCTATATATATATATATATATCTATATCTATTTATCTATCTATCTATAATGTCTGTCTGTCTACCTATTTATTTATGTGTATACATGTCTACGTGTATGTATGATTAAATACCTTTTCACTCGCATTTTAATTTTATTATTTAATTTATTTACTAGTTTGATTTAAACCTTCTCTGAAGAAATACTATGGAAATTGAAAACATCGACTGTTTCCGAACGCTGTTTGCAGACATCGAAAACAATACGAATGTAACTGAAGATGACGTCTTCCATCGTCTAAAGAGAATCGAAAACGAGGCCTTGCTATTAAAGATACCGACGATTGTGTTTCTCGGAATGCTGATGACAGTCGGTATCCCTGGCAACGCCTTAGTGATCTATGTTTACAGGTACAGACTGCCCCGAACGACGCCTCGCCTGTTGATCATTACGTTGGCGTGTTTTGACTTCTTCAACTGCATTTTTGGCATGCCCTTCGAGATCATCAACATCCGCTACGACTACTTCCTCGACGTCCCCGTCCTTTGCAAAGTGTTCAGGTTCAACAACACCGTCTGCACGTGCGGTTCCATCATAACCCTGCTCTTCATTTCTCTGGATCGTTTCAGAAAAATTTGCAGAGCTTTTCGCGTACAGATTGTTTACCGACAAGCAAAAATATGTGTCGCGATTATCGTTTCCGTAGCTTTTCTCGGCGCGATTCCTGCGCCGGTATTCTACGGAAAGGAGACTCACGAGGTTTACGGAGTTATAACCAGCGACTGTTCGTTAGACGACAGCCTGCGGAACACAATTTATCCCAAAGTGTATTTAATTTTTCTCGGAGTCCTTTGCATTCTGTCCATCATAGTCCTGACCCTTCTGTACTCGTGCATCGTTCTGAGGATAGTTCAGCAGAGAAAGAGGCACACCTCTCTGACTTCCGGAGGAGGGACGCTTCCGCGGAACTGTAACCAAAGGGAGACAACTGCGAAAAAGATGCGTCCGTGCGTCGACTGTTTCGCTCACGAGAAGCTAGCGGGATCGCTCACGAGGAGCTTGAATTCCAAGCAGGCGACGTTCGTGAAGCGGTCCAAAATGACGTGGATGATGCTGATGGTGACGGTTGTGTTTATCTTGGGCTATCTGCCTCATATCAGCATTCAGATAACGCGAACGATCAGGAAAGGGTTTCTGGAAAGCCTGCATTGCAATCCAGCTGGTTTGATAGCGATCACGTTGTTCCTGCGGTCGTATTTTCTGAACAGTGCTGTCAATCCAATGATCTACGGATTTTACAACCAGACTTTTCGTCAGGAGTGTAGAACTCTGTTGGCCAAGTTACTCATTTGTTGCAAAAAGTTAAACAAGGAGTCGCCAAAAACTGATAACACTGTCATGTCAACGAGTGATTCTTGAGAAACGACGACAGCACCTACAACGACAACGACAACGATGACGACAACGACGTAGTACAAGTAAAAGATAATGACAGCTGTTAGCGTGTTCACTGTGATAGTAATAACGACGACAATGGTACCAATGATGACGAAAAAAAAAAAAAAAAAAAAAAAAAAAAAAAAATAATAATACTAAAAATAAATAAAATAAAATAAAATATAATAATAGAAGAAATTATTTTTTTTCGTAAAAAAAAGATGGTTTTGTAATTATATCACGTTATGTCTGTCTGTCTGTCTGAATGTATGTATGTAGATATATACGTTTGTGTATACATTTGTATATACGTGTGTGCAAGTATGTGTGAATGTATTAATGTGTATGCAAATTTGTATGCAGTGTACGTACATGCTCTGTTTTGATTGTGTATTTCATTATGTTTACGAAAAATATAAATGTTTTAAAAGTATCTCAAAATTAAGTCACGAATGTTTGTGTAGACTTTAAAAAAATAAATTTAGAAATCATTTATTTCATTCTTTATGTGTTTGTCTTTATATTCATTATTATTATTATTATTATTATTATTATTATTATTATTATTGTTATTGTTATAATTATTATCGATGTAATTAATGTGCACACAGATATGTGAAACAGAGAAATAATAATGATTATTTCTTTTCAACGAAGGTCAGTATTTAATGTTTTTAAAGTAATAACGTTTATAAAGTAGTCTGCTAGCAAGTTAAATTAACATCACGGACTCCTACTGAGAGCTTTCGTTAGGACTGGGAACTGTATAGTCACGTGACATGACCATAACTGGCAACTGCTGCCTAGGGTTTAAGGGGAACGTTCTCAGAAGGCAAGGATTTGCACTCTAACCCTTGAAGTGACGTCATAGTCTGTGAGACGGTTTTCGTTTTGGTTTGTTCTGATATTAAAACTGTAGAATCTTTAATTTTTTTTTTTTTTTTTTTTTTGGCCGTTGGTCCGTTTGTCCTCGTTTTTCTATGTGTTTTATACTTTAATATTTCCATTAGCAGTGGCATCCAGTTATTAAAAAAAAAGCCCTTTGATTTGAAACCTCGTCTTGTCTGTTTGTTCCTCGCATAATTATTTTATTTGTTTTCCCTCCTCAAACTGATACCCCATTACAGATACGCATACGGATTAATATCGATATTGTGTACATCGGTCATTCAGCACTGCATTTTTATCTGTCAATTTTAAATGCAAATATTTGCATTTTCTACAAGGTAGGAGGGTATATAAGCGAAAAATCAAAAGCGTGTTTTCACAGGGATAATATTTGCTCTTCTCCAGTGTTCAGTGTTGTAGTTAGCTAAATATAATGGGCAACGGATGTCTTTGTCATTCCACATTCAAATATTTCTTTCTTCCTTTATTATTATTATTATTATTATTTCGTAACGATAACCAGTAAGCACCGTATCAGCACACATCACTTTAACGTACCTTAGTAACCGAAACTTTCATTTTTGTTTGTTTGTTCGTAAATTCACCGATAATCAAAGAGAGCACCGCATCAGTATCTTAAATGTCGGCGTTATTACGTTCAAGTGACATTGCTAATAATAATAATAATAATAATAATAATAATAATAATAATGATGATGATGATGATGATGATGATTATAATGATGGTGATGACGACGATGACAATGATAATGATGAAGACAATAATAATAATAATAATAATAATAATAATAATAATAATAATAATAATAATGATGACGATGAAGATGATGACGATAATAATAATAGTGATGATGATGATGATGATATTTTGATATACATTCCTGAGTATTAGGCAATTTAAAAAATAAAAAAACAAACAAACAAAAAAACTTCACTTTTATCGACATTTTCCGTTGCCAACCGTTCTGGAGTTAATAAATATTCATAAGGGGGCTTTACTCTTCGGCATTGTTGTTATGTCAGATCACTACGAAAAACAGCTATGTTAAAGTATTATGTTTTGCTTCCGTAAGCAACAAACGGATTACACTTTTATAGAAATTAGGATCGCTCTTGTCGCAGTGTGAATATGAACAAGGAAGACATCGCGAAACGTTTTCCAGTTAAGGTAAAACATTTTTAAATGATTAATATTAATTATAATAATGCTTGGCACAGCGATTATCACTTTATTTTGTTATTAAATCCAAAGAACACTACCTGGGTTTTTTAAGAGATTTTGAAGTCGATGGGTCTTTAAACTGGTTTGTTATAAATATACTAATATTAATTTCACGACAAATAACTTCTTTTCTCGTGATATCCGAAATGCATTATTATAGCCGAGCGAAGTGAACCACAACAGTCACGGAGTCACCGAATTCAGTGACCTTTCTTACAAAAATGGCGGATAATATGTTAATTATTTCTTCTGAATGCAAAATGTATAATTTATCTTGAATGAACGTTATTGTAATATTATACATGATAGATTTATTTTTTTCTGATATCATACATTATTTTATGGATTTCTAATACATATTTTGTCTAGAGTGCTGTTAATGACAGGTAAATAAAACGTGACAGAGATCGAAAATAACGGTAACACTCCAAGTATAATAACTAGCAGACGACATTTTCTGACCAAGAGCGTTTTTGTTTATATATTTATTTTCTTTCATGCTTTCTTTTTATTATTTTTTTTTTCACATAATTTGCTATCCAAATTGTTAGTGATCATTTATTTTATTATTTAAAAACTAAACAACACATGTTTCATATTTTTAAAATTATTTTTTACATTTTTTTTTTTTAAATTATAATTTATTTATAATTGCTATAGTGTTATTTTTAACAGATGACATTTTAATTTCTTGAATATCTTTTGTGATCACTAGATTTGTTAGTTTAGCACTCACAGTAATATTTAATTCTATATGTTTATATATTTTCTAAATATTTATTTATTTATTTATTATGTTGTTATTGTTGTTATTATTATTATTATTATTTTTATTATTCACATTTAAATCTACTTAATTCTGAAGTACTGGCAATAACATTTATTTATCCATTTTATGAGAATAATTGGGTGTTAAACTCCAGAAAAAAAGATACAAAACAATATATATTTTCTTATTTTTGGTGTTTGGAACGTGAATAATTTCCTTCTCTTTGTATTTTAATGCTAAATGCAAGTGAAAATTTAGTTTTAGTTACAAGTCAACAAGTATTACTCAGCTTTGGATACTTGTCTTCTTCAGCAAATTGTATAGCTGAATATATGATGCCTAGAATTGGAACAACTCGAAAGCTATTCTGTTTTGTTGTTTTGGGTTGATTTATTTTCCTTCTTGTTTTCTTCATTAGGTTAAAAAATAACTTTAATCTGTCAAAAGTGTTCAGTAACCATGATTTTTCCTGTGAACTACCATAAACTGTAAAATGGCATCATACCTACTTGTGATTAAAGACACACATATATATATGTAATGAGATGAAATGAAAATATCTTCTGCCATGCAATAATATAAATGGAAGTTTTTGTATGTAGGTAGAGCAACACATACCTCAATGTTTTGATTTATTCGCACATGTCATAGTGGGTGGTGTACAAAATGACTGAGGATTTATGTTGTGACTTACCTTTTTATTTAGTCCATTGCTTTACCACTAACTCACCATGACAAATTCATTTGAAAGAACATTTTATAGGTCAGTGACGGTAAATTGGGGTCACACATATAACAAAATGAATCCTTCAGACAGAAATACATTCACACAAACAATAGAGACACTTAAGATAACTAAAAACGTAAAACAACAAAAACACCAACAATAAGTTTACTTTGGAAAATATTTAAGATAGTGTTAAAGTTTAAATTTAAACTTTATAAATAAAACAAAATTAACCACACACACACACACACACACACATACATATATGTATATTTCTATGACTAATAATTTTCCATAATCATTAAGAAAATATTTACTATTTGCTTCATTATTGTAATTAATGTTTGTTGCTTTTTCATTATTTATTTATTTATTTTGTTTATTGATTTTTATATTTTTTTTCTCCTTTTGAAAAATAATAATAAATAAAATATGTGAATAGTAAAATAAAAAATAAATATATGTTGTTTATTTTATCTCACTATCATAAATAAATTTATAAGTGAAACAGATGCTGCCTACTGAATAAATGTAAAAACATATTAAAATTATTTTCAAGATATAATTTTCTTTTTATAATTTTCTGGACTAAATAAATTTCTTTTATGTTTAAAACTCTCAAAAAAGGTCTATTTTTTTTTTTTTTTTTTATCCAAATTTCAGTAATAGCCATTAGAATTGTTAAAGATATCACATAACTTGACTACTTGTGTATATGACAATACTGTAGGTTGTCCTTGACAACCACTGTCATGATAATTAATTAATTCACATCTTTTTTTTACTTTTTTTTTTTTTTCTGGGGATAGAATTCCCCACAATACATGTTCAGTTTCGAAAACTTTGCCTTGATAAGTTTATCCACTGTTTAAATATATCCATTTTAACTGAACGTAGCAGTTACAGTGACATTGCAGCTAGTTGTGTTTGGTTACGGTCTGTCGACTTTGTGTGACAGTCTGATTCATGAACTCTTTTTGTATCTGATAAACTTTTTAAAGCAGCATATCTTGTAATTGAAGAAACTTATTGATCATTTGACGTGAAAGCTTGTATATTATTGTGTCATTAAATATTAATCAAATTATTCTCTTCAAACAGGTGTCGGTTTATGTGTGTTGCATGTGTATGTGTTTGTATGTTTATGCATTGTTTGTGTATGTGTGTGACTATATGTGTATGTGTGTCATGTTTATTGTCTTTCTTGTGTGTGTCTCTGTGTTGTATTATGTGTGCATGTGTTTGTGTGTGTATGTGTGTGTGCGTGCAATCATTTTTGTTAATTATTTTCTTTCATCTATTATCATTATTGAAATATATGAATATCAAGTTAAGAACTATGTGAATGTCTTATCAGAATGAGGATGTTAGTGCTGTTCAGTGAATGACAAGGTAACTTAGTGTAGATACAGGTGGGAGATAACAATGTAATTGATATTCACCACACTGTCAATGGATACACAGTAGAATAAACATTCATCCACACCCTCAGACCCCCAAAGTAATCTCGGTTTCTCAGTTACAATGTGGAGGTGTTTATCTTCAGATCCAATTTCCCACAAAATATTTAATCTATCCATCTAAAGCAATAATAAAGAGAAAAAAAAAATAAAGATCAAAAACAAGAAAGAGCTGAAATAAGAAAGATTTTTAAGTGTTGCACTATCTGTCAGTGATTTGAACATTATGTCTTGTTTTATTTACTTTTTTTTTTGTTATTTATTTATTTATTTATTTATTTATTTATTTATTTATTTATTTATTTATTTATTTATTTTACTTTTGTTTGTTTCAGGTTGAACTACATGTACATTTGGATGGGGCAGTCAGATTAGAAACAGTCTTGGAGTTTGCCCAGTATGTCCCTGTTTATTATTTTATATCTATATATATATTTTTATATATTTATATATAATATTTTAAATAACAGTTAGTCCTACAATTATAAAACTATCTGTAGTCTAATAGTATTTATTATTTGTTATGATTACGTCTGTCTTATGTAGACAAATAATCTCATAAAATTAAATTAGAAATTTATATAAAAAAGGTCATGAAAGAACTGTAGTTGTTTTGTTGTTGTTTTTCTACTTCTTCTTCTTGTTTTTTTATTTTGTGTTCATCATTGTTGGTGTGTATGAGAGAAAATCTGATAGGTAGGTATGGAGAGAAATATTTTATGTATGTGTCTTTTGTGTATGTATATATATATATATATTTGTATATCTATCTATGTGTGTGTGTGTGTGTGTGTGTGTTTGAGTGTGTGTGTGATATAGATGTATATATATATATATGATTGATAGATATGTATATCATATATCATATGTGTATGTATGTATTATTCAGGATTACATGTTTTTACTTTATCAGTTTATGTTGTTTTTGTTCCTCTTTCAGGAAACGTGGAATTAAACTGCCTGCAAATAATGTTGACGAGCTTCGTAGCCAGGTAGTCTGTGGTTATGGAGGATCACTTGAGAAACTCCTCTCCTCTTTTCAGATATACTTGCCAGTCATTTCGTAAGTTGTCGTACTGTTTTCTGATTCCGAAATATAATAAATTGCACTGTGCAGTTCTACATAACGTATTTGTTCTGTGCTGATTCCGTGGTTGTAATAAATGCGACTGGATAAAGCAGAATCATGAGTTTTAATCTGATCAGTTGAATTTTTTTGTCCATTTTGATAATTAAATTAACAGAAACAGTGAATGCATGAACATGTGCACATGAACACACACACATACAGAGACCCATGAGCACATAATATACATATACTCTCTCTCTCTCTCTCTCTCTCTCTCTCTCTCTCTCTCTCTCTGTGTGTCCTTTTTCTTTTATCTCTCACATTTTATTCCTCTCTTTATGTCTTTTCTTCTTCTTCCATCTCTCTGTCTCCATCTGTCTGTCTCTCTCTCTCTCTGTCTCTCTTTCTCTGTGTGTCCTTTTTCTTTTACCTACATTTTATTCTCTCTCTCTGTCTGTCATCTTCTCTGTCTCCATCTCTCTCTAACTCTCTGACCTCTCTTTGTGTCTGTCTCTCTCTCTCTCCATGTGTGTGTGTGTATCTGTGTGTGTCTCATTTCTGCTTTCTTTATCTGTTTTTCCATCTGTCTGTCAGCTTCTCTCTGCCTGTCTCTGTTTTGCACACACCAGTGCAAAGGGAATGTTTTAAAATTTGTTTTACAGTGGTGACAAGGAGGCAGTGCACACCATGGCATACCAGTTCTGCGAGGACTGTTCGCGGCAAGGAACAGTTTACGCCGAAGTTCGATACGCTCCGCATTTGCTTGCTAACTCTTTAGACAAGCCTAGTTTTGGAACAGAGCGTGGGAATTTCTCGCCCGAGAATGTAGTTTGTACGGTGAACGAAGCTTTGGAAAAAGGGTCGAAAGATTTTAACGTCACCGTAAAGTCGATTCTGTGCTGTCTTAGAACAAACCCAGGTAACCATGGTTACTGACATCATTCTTCATTAATCAAGCTTCAAAATTTAGTAAGCAAAACAACTCAAACAAACTCTCAGTTGATTATCTCAGTATATTTCTCTAGTCGATGTCATAAACATAATATTGTATATGAAAAGTGTGGTTACTGATATCAGTTTCAAACATATTTAATATTAATCAAATTTATTTGACTCTAAAACATAATCAACCTGTATTGAACAGTCCTAGTATATTTAATATTAATATTTAATGCATGTCAGATGTAGGTTGTTATTTATTGCCGTGGTTACTGACATTGATATTTTTAACATGTTTCTTCATTGCAGAAGCATGTATAACACTAAAAATCTAGTAAGCGGAACGACATAAAAAAGTCTATATTGTCATCGCTTTATATTTAATATTGTTATTTAGCAGATGTCAGATATGTAATGCTAAATGTAACCATGCTTACCGATATTTTCTAATATAATTATTTGTTACTGAGCAAATTTTTATTAGCATGAAAATGGCACATTCTGAACATCTTAGTACATTAACTATTAATCTTTTTTAGATATCAGATATATGACCAAGATTACTGACATCAATTTCTAACATTTTGTTCAAGAAGCAAATGTATATTACTCTAACATAAAGAGAGAGCGATAGAAAGGGAGAGATAGTCTGTGAGAGAGACAGAAAGAAAGAGAGCAGCAGAATTGAGCTATATTGATCATCTCTGAATATTTAATGTTATATTAGATGTCAGATATATAATGTTATATATATCCATTAGTGACATCATTTTGTAGCATATTTGTCATTTATTATAGTAAACAAACTGGTGCAAATAAGCCAAGTTGGATATCTCATTATATTTAATATTAATATTTATATTTTATATATAATTTTTTTATATAACCATGATTACTTACTTCAGTTTGCTACATACTTTTTCATTAAGCAAACTTATATTACTCTTTAATGAAGCTGTTTTGATCATCTCATTGTATTTGATATTAATATTTATTAAATGACAGATATATTTAATGATGTAAGCATAGAGAAAACATTTTGACTCCACTTTGCAAATTGCAGGCAACTGTGATTTAATGTCGGTGAGAAATATCTGATGTACATGTTACCACAGAGAGAAAGAAAAAAATTATGTACTATGACCTTTGGTAAAGCAGATGTGTTGCCCTGTTTGAAATTAGAGATAGTTAGCTATTGTTGATGTGGCCATATATTTCAGATTCCTGTTTTATTGGTAACAAAGAAATAAAACAAACTTTCAAATCATGAAATAAACTAAAATAAATAATAATAATAAAAAAATAATAATGTAATAAAATTAATAAATAATAATAAAATTTAAAAAAAACCCAATAAAACAATAGTAAATAAAAAAAAATAATAAAAATTAAATAAATAAATAAATAAATAATAATAATAATAATAATAATAATAATAATAAAGCCAAAAAAAAAAAAAAAAAAAAAAAAAAAAAGTCAACAAAATGAAATTGAATAATATGAAATAAAATATAAATAAAACAAAACAAAACAAAATAATTAAAAAATAAAAATAAATGACAGTAAAAAAAAAAAAAAAAAAAAAACCAACAAACAATCAATAGATGGATAAAATAGAATTATCAGGAGATTTGTCAGTCAATTTTACTAAAGCTAGGTTGCGTCTGCTTCAGCTTTTAGAATTGCACAGGAATAACAGCAACATAGACAGTCTTGTTTTCTAAATGGATATATTTTATTTTTTGACATTGGTATCTCTGATCATTATTTTCTGCATAGCCACCTGTACAGTATTTTAATTTAAACTGATCATGGATTCATTTTTCTTGTATGTGTCTCTGTTCATAAACATGACAAGAGTGACAGTAATAAAGTTCATGATTAAAGGGATATAATTGTAATGAGGTGTTGTAAAATATTCATTCATTCATATGTCCATTCATTCATTCATTCATCCATTCATTCATTCACTGTCATTAATATAGTCATTACATCATCAATTTCATTATCATCATCATCATCATTTAATATAATACCTGTAAATTATTTATTATATTATTTTAGTATATTATTTTATTAATAATCACAGTGATGACTGTTGTTATTATTATAATTGTATCCTTATTGCCTTCATAATTATTACTGTTACTGTTTTTTTAACTAATGGGTTGTTTTAATATTAATATTGATTAAATATGTATAGCCATGGTTATTGACATTGATTTTTTTTTAAACATGTTTCTTCATTAATATTATAAATATTGTAATCATTATTATTGTAATGCAGTTGTTCTTGGCATGTATCATTATCACACACACACACACACACACACACACACACACTAATTATTATATTATTATTATTATTATTATTATTATTATTATTATTATTACCACTATAACTACTACTACTACTATTACTGTTAAATCACCATTATCATTAGTATTTTTATTGTTATCATTATCATTGTCATTATTATTATCATTATTATTATTAGTACCACTATAACTACTATGACTACTTCTACTACTCCTACTACTACTATTACTATTAAATCACCATTATTATTATTATTATTATTATGATTATTATTATTTATTATTATTATTATTATTATTATTATTATTACCACTATAACTACTACTACCACTATTACTATTAAATCACCATTATCATTAGTATTTTTATTGTTATCATTGTCATTATCATTATCATTATTATCATCATCATTATTATTATTACCTCTCTAACTACTATTACTACTTCTACTACTACTATAACTATTAAATCACCATTATTATTATTATTATTACCATCATTATCATTATTATTATTACTACTATTATTACTATTATCATTATTATTATTATTATTATTATTATTACTATTATTATTATTATTATTATTATTACCATCATTATCATTATTATTATTATTATTATTATTATTATTATTATTATTATTATTATTATTATTATTCAGAATGGTCTATGGAGGTAGCCAGTTTGTGTAAAGAGTATCATGGCAGAGGTGTTGTTGGTATTGACATAGCGATGGCAGAATTTTTGGACTCCAAAGACAGTCCACATAAACAAGCTTTCCAGTTCGCCAAGAAACATGGTGTACACAGAACAGCACATGCAGGCGAAGTTGGCGGTCCAGCTAACGTCAAAGAGGTCGTAGCAAAACTTTATTGTTATTAAAGTATATGTTTCATGATACTAATTGTAGAACATTTCTCTTTATACATTTTTTTTTATGAATTTTACAAATAAATTTGGGTGATGTTTTGGGCTATTTTGCTTCCTTAGTTATCGTGGTGAGTGATATAGATGAATTTTCCATGTTACTGAAATTGTTTTGTGTAAGGATATAGGTATATATGATATATCACCTATATACAGTTAACCATTTATTAATAAGGTTTGTTTATAATATGGTTTAATATCTCAGTTAAAAAGTAATTTTTGTCAAACAGAATGTATTCGTGTTTGGTTTATGTTATTCTTTGTAACCAAAGAATTGTTATATTTGTTTTTATTCTTGTTACTGTTGTAGATGCTATTATTATTATTATTATTATTGTTATTATTATTATTATTATTATTATTACTGTCATTGTTATTATTATTACTATTTTACTTTTATTGTTATTGTTGTTGCTATTATTATTGTTATTGTTATTCTTCTTATTTTTCATCATCCATTTCTTCTTCTTCTTCTTCTTTTATTATATTATTAACATTATTACTGTTACTATTATTATTATTATTATTATTATTAGTGTTACTACTATTATTATTATTATTGTTACTACTACTACTATTATTATTATTATTATTATTATTTTATTATTATTATTATTATTTATTACAGTTACTTACTATTATTATTATTACTATTACTTATTATTATTATTATTACTATTATTATTATTATTATTATTATTATTATTATTATTATTATTGTTATTGTTATTGTTGTGTTATTACTATTGTTGTTATTACTATAGATATATTTGTAGGCTCTGGAAGACTATAGCACTGAAAGAATTGGACATGGATATCGTAGTCTTCAGGATTCTGCTGTCTACAAGGAACTGAAAAGAAATAACATTCATGTGGAGACTTGTCCTATCTCAAGTCTAAAAACAGGCGCTGTAGCTAGCAGAAACAACCATCCTATTGTCACGTAAGAACTTTAGAGTTTGTTTTTTACATCAGAATGTTATTAGATAACTCAGTTAATTCTAAGTTGTGAATGTTTTGGTGTCAAACATTTGTTTAGCTGACATCATTAAAACTTGTTAATATTTTGGTGTTCAGTTTTTTTTTTTTTTTATAAATGTGTTGATTAATTTTCTGTCTTTATGGTTTTAATGGCGAAATAATTTGATGGTTAAATGTTTTTTTTTGTTATTGAATTTTGTTGATTGTTTTGTTTTCTAATTTAGCTTCTGTTTAATGACAGCAGTAAAATACTTTAATTTGTTTTGTTGTGTTTGATGTCATATTTAATTATTATTATTATTATTATTATTACTTATTTAGCATATTTATTTTTTATTTTTTTTATTTTATTTTATTATTTTTTTTATTTATTTTTTTTATTATTATTATTATTTTTTTTTTTATTGTATTATTTGATTCTGAACCATCACCAAAACATGTTGATTATTTTTCTGTCATTGATTTTTTGTCAAAATATTTGTGTAATAGTCTCTATATAACATTCTAATTAATATTTATCATTAAATTTGTATTGTTTAATACTGGTTAAACACCATCAATAAGACATACTGCTTAATTTTTCTATTCAGTTGTTTTTAAAATATTTTTTTCAGTATCAAATTTATAAGTCATTTAGTAACTCTTGTAACTACTATATGTATGTGTGTGTGTGTGTGTGTGTGTGTGTGTGTTTATGAAATAATAAAAATTAGAAAAGTAACAATATTTTTGATAAATATAAGTCATAATATTATATTATTGTTAATTTAATGAAAATTAGAAAGTAATATCAAGAACAAAAAATGTTTCATCATTTATTGCAAAATTTAGAAAAGTTAGAAATAACAGAGGATATATTATTGTTAATCTTAATAGATATTAGTAGATATATTATTGTTAATTTTAATAAATATTAGAGATATATTAAAGAAAAATAAATATACTGTGTATATTTCTGTAATTTATGAAAGGAACAACAACTTTAATAAAAATTAAATTTGTATTATTGTTAATTTTAATAAATATTAATAGATAATGTAAAGAAAATAAATAATCCCTTATTTCAGAGATTTTGTAACAATAATAACTTTAGCACATAATATTAGTAGATACATTTGTTAACTTTAATAAATGATAAATAAAAATAAATGTTTTTTCTGTTATTTCAGATTTGCCAATGATGGAGTCAACATGTCAATTAATACTGATGATCCCACCGTTCTTGGAAATGACCTTTCTGATGATTATTTGATGGCACTGGAAATGGGCCTGACTGAAAAACAAATTGTAAAATCAGTAAGTAACAATTATAGTACATTTTTTTAATTTTTTTTTTTTTTTTTTTTAATAAGGCCATCCTGCCATTTATTTTTCCTGTTGCACTAAGTTTGAGTCTGTCATTTTGGTCCATTGAAAACTAATGGGCCATTAGTATAAATATATTTTCAGTGAGACAGAATTATCGTTCTATTCTGAAGTTGACACAATACATTTTGTTTTATATTTAGTTATATAAATTGGTTAATTAATTATAGACACTGTTTTATGTGTGTTTCTGCATTTCTGAATGTGGATCTGTAATATTCTTGTATTAGCTAAATCTATTTCAGAGTAGATATAATTTTGAAAATTCTCCTTTTTTAAAAATATATTTTATTATTATTATTATTATATTTTATTCATTTATTTTATTTTTATTTAAAGTCTTTTTTTTTTAACCATCTAAATATAAAATATTTATTTTTAAAAAATAAATTCTTAAAATTGATTCATATTTCTTTTTTTTTTTTTTTTCAGTATAATTATATATTACTTTTATACTGTTATTTTTATTTAAACTGGGACAAATTTAAGGGATCAAAAATATAAAACTGTTATGTCAAAAATGAAAAAACAGTTTTATTTATTAAAATTTGTCATTTGTTTTGCCTAGGGTGTCCCCTTAAACAAGCATAAATGTTATCTAAAATAATACTATCTTGTTAAGAACATGTGTATGCACACATATTTTAAAATTACTGCTCCCTTGACCCCCCCATATTTTCATCTCCAGTACCATCTCTTCCTTCCTGCTCATTTTGTAAAAAAAAAAAAAAAAAAAAATTAATTTACATTACACACAGAGAGAATGACATGCGTATTAATTATCGTTACCTGTTTTCTTCGAAATTCTCTTCACCTTCAGAGGGTGGGGGGACAGGTGATGGAAAAACTGATCTAGAGAATAATTTATTTATTTATTTTTTATTTGTTTTAAAATAGATTTTTGATGCAGCACGATCGTGTTTTGCTTCTGACAAAGAGAAACAGGATCTACTCAGGAAGCTGGTTAGTGTGTACGGCAAAAATTAACTCCGACAGTCTTTTTATATACACCACAAGCAGTATTGATAAAGTTTATAAAACTCTTATCAAAACATTTTTGTTACTTTCAGCTTTAACTTTTTAAGTACGAGATGATTGTTAGTAAGTAAATATTTTACTAGAGATTTGATTCAGTGTAAGATATAAAAAGTGGTGAGGTTCAAAAGTTTTTTTTTTTTTTAATATCATATCAGGATGGCCCCATATTGACCCAAAGGTTGATCATTCAGCTGCTGTATGTCACAATCTACCAAGTGAAATTATTAAATATAATTATTTTCCCAGATTCAATTTGTTTTGTAAAACAATGGTTAAAGTATTATGACATAACATTGAGGAGGTTGTTACATGTTTAATGATAGTGTAATATGAAAATATATCTGTATCTCTATCTATCCATCTGTCTATCTGTTTATCTATCTGTCTATCTATCCATCCATCTGTCTATATATGAATCTATCTGTCTATCTATATATATGTGGGTATATGTTTTGTTTTGTACCAGATATTTATTGTTAATGATTGATTAGCTGAGCTAATGCAATTCCCTGAATGTGTTCATACAGATCAGTGCAAATGTCCTGAATCTCACCACTGGTTATAAGTATCGTATTTAAAAAAGGTTTTTTATTTTTTAATCTTTTCTCCACTGTTGCTTTTATAAGAATGCTTTCATTTTCTTTTTTGTCACTTTTATTTTTTATTTTTGTACCTTTTTAAATATTTAGTAAATTTACAAAATTACTGTTTTGTCAAGATTTGTTATAAATTATTACAGGTTCATCCAAAGATTATTTTGTACATTTTTATAGTGAACAAACCAGATTTTAAAAAAGTTATTTTATTCTTGATCTGAGCTTGCATTTTGAACAAAAGGGAAAGAAAATAAGTGTCACTAACTGGATGCATGGATATGTATAAACATAGGAATAAAAGTAACTGGATATATATATACACAACACACACACACACAGACATGCATGTTGAGATATATGTAGATATTCACATTAATATATGCAACAGAAAACATACAGGCATACAGTTATAGTTTTGATTTTTTGGTTGTTGTTTTTTTCATTATTTATTTATTTATTTTTATTATTATTATTATTATTATTATTATTATTATTATTATTATTATTATTATTATTATTTTTAATTTAATTATTTATTTACTTTTTTTTTTTTTTTTTTTTTTTTTTACAAGATAATCCATGATTTTGTTGTTACATTTAGTTTTGTTAGTATATCAACTGCTTAGTCCTTTACAAGTATCTACCCATATTTTGATCAAAAAAGGTTTTCTTTACAAATAACCCTTATAGATTGATTTACAGTGTGTGCCTGAACATTTTGGTTAAGACGTAATCCACAGGTTTATCAATAGGCTGCTACATACCACAGTCTACCGAGTGAAATTATTAAATATAATTAAATCCCAGATTGAATTTCTTTTCTAAAAAAAATAGCTAAAGCATCAAGAGATTGTTATATGTTCAATGCTATTTAATATGAATACATCTCTATAGGTATATCTATCTATCCATCCATCTGTCTATATAGATATCTGTCTAGCTATATATATCAACTTTTGGTAACATATAATTACATTCCAAGCAGTTTTGTAATGTTACAGATTTTTATTTTCATGTTTTCTTTACTGATGTTTTTTTAAATGTGCTAGAGTGTTTTGAATTAGAAGGGATGATCAAAAACACCACACACACACACACGACAACAAAATTACAATTTTTTAGTCATGCTGTGATACCCTGTTACATTCATATGTTAAAGATTTTTATTTGCATGTTTTCTTTATGAAAAAAAAAAAAACCCACAAAAACTTGTTTATTATTTGCCATCTATTCCAGAACATTGTGGTTTGTGAATATTTCATCTGTGTTGTTTTATTCTGATATTCACATATCAGGGAAAAGGACAGTCAGTATTTATCATTTCAGATAACTGAATGCCAATGGTTATATGACATAGGTGTTTTACACAGTCATTCACCTACGTTTGAATATTTTTGCTTTATTTTTGGATTTTTGGAAATATTGGGTTAAAATAAGTTTAAAAATATTTCTTTTTATTTACGATGTTGAAAAATATTTGATCTGCTTGAAGCAAAAGTATTTTGTGCTGTATCATATTATATATTATATTTAATTATTTTTATTTGTGATATTAATTACTGTAAAATAAATATTTATTCATAAATTGTTGTCTGTTGTTAATAGCACTATAAAAACAACTGATAAAACTGAGAGAGAAAATTTGAGAATAAAAAAAAAAAAAAAATAAACATTTTATATATAAATAATGCCACATAAAAGATCTATTTTTTTCTTAACATGCAAACTTTTATGAAATAAGCAGTCACAACAATCTGAATTACAATACATTTTATTTCTTGTAAATATTGCAGTAACATGTTTCCAAGTAAAAAGATTCATAAAGATAATTTGTAACAAATCTATAAATCAATATTTTAATTAGACAAAAAGGAAACATTTTAAATAAATTTATTGCATATTTCTTGTGTACTTATTTATACATATATATTTATAAATATATAAATAACAATTACCATTAATTTGAAAATACAAAATTTTAAAAAAAAGAAAAAAGAAAGATTTATATATATATAAATTAATGTTTTATTTTTTTTGAATGTTATAAATTAAGTTTTAATTTTAAATAGGAAAATAAAATTGATAATATAAATATGCAATATTTTAATTAAATTACAATTTTAAAATATTTCTATTGCAGATTTCTTACATACAATTTCATTCTTTCAAAATAAATTAAGCATTACATCTTTTAAACTGGAATGAGAAAATTTGATATATATATATATATATATATATATATATATATATATGCAATAGTTTAATTATAAATAATTATATATATATTTATATATATTGCAGATGTTTTTTTACATATATGTATTTTATTTCTATAATTAATTTATTGCACATTTATAATATATAATTTTCTCTTGCTAATTGTAAAGATTTGATATTTATATTCAAAGAAAGATATTTTATCAATATGTATACAGTTCAATCACTATCAATAATAACAAAAATGAACACAGTATAATGAACAAGCTTTTCTTTTTTGTTTTATTAATTTTTTATTAATCTGTCGTTAGTAATAGCACAAAATTCCATTACAGAGAAACAAAAAAAAAAAAAAATAAAAAACAACAAAAAAACCAACAAAAAAACAAAAAAAAAATTTTTTTTTTTTTAAATATTAATATATTCCTATACTTCCATTAGGCACAGAGAGATATAAATAAACATAAAATAACTACAAAAATCCTTATTTACATTGCAATTTAAAAATACTGCTTGCTCAAAATTCTTAATTTAACAACCTCACTATTGCAATCATTTGTTAAAATAATTCTATCAGTGTAAAGATAAATAATTAATAACTCATAATTTATTATAATACAGCTTGTGAATCCTTTTTTTGGGGGGGGATATATTTGGGACTGGAACTGTTTCGGAATTCAAAAATATTTGGATTTTGGAATATAAAGAGAAGGGAAGGATATAGGATCTAACCTTACAAACTGCATTTACAGTTCACATCTAGTTTATACAAATAGTCTGTAGGATTTCTTATATAACAGTTTTAATATGTTCATGCATACTATAAAACTGGTGTGTGCAAAATAATCCAAAAACTATAAGATATCACTATTTCTGCTGCTTGGTATAAATGTTTCAAATTTCAGAATTTTAGATAACGGATCTTCTATCTGTAATAATTTATAAGAGAAAGATAAAAAAAAAAAAAAAAATAAAAAAAATAAACAAATAAATAAGAGAAATTAATACAAGTAAAGATTATACATTATTATAATAATTTGGCAAGATAAATTCTGGCATACAAAAAAGCACTATTTAGGTATAAATGTATACATATATAAATTTTATATAAAAATATATTCAAAAATAATTATATTTCTAATTTTATATCATGAAATCCTGAGTACAAATAACAAAAGCTGAATGGAAAAAAAAAAAAACAGAAAAAAAAAGAAAAAAATGACAACAATAATATTGATAAGGACACATTTAACAAAAATAAACAAATATTTTTACAATAAAAGATGTGACAGCTGCCTATTATATACTGAATAAAAATGTGGAAACAGTCTGGATACATAATTAAGTAACTTACTTCTCTATATCAGACCAAATATGTAGTTATAATTAAATTTTTAAAGTAAATTTTCTAAAATGCTTAAGTAAACAACAAAATAATACAAGTTCTTTTGCAATATAAATCAAGATTTTCTATAAATTTTAAAATGAAGATTAAATAAAATGAATAAATAAATAATAACAACAACAGCAGTAAAATGAAATTACCTCTGCAAACGTTATAACATTATAAAAATTTCAAATTTTCTAAGCACTAATATTAAAACCATTATTGATTGTGAATGTATGTGTGTGTGTCTGTCTGTCAGTGTTTTCAACATATATTATTTTGTTAAAAAGTCAGTGACAAACAATTTAATGATCTCCATAAACTTTAACAAGTTCTTTCAAAATTTCTTTCTTTTCTCTCTCAGTGGCAAAAGATGACTGTGCAGCATTGAAAATCTAAAATAAATATAAATGCATATCTATAATATACAATAACATAGATAGATAGATAGATAGATAGACAGATAGATATAGCACATTTGAAATGACATACATAGCATATTATTATAATAATTGGGATTCAAAGAGTTATCTCCCTTGAACACATTATTATTATTATTAATATTATTATTATTATTATTATTATTATTTATATTATTATTATTTTATATATATTATTTACACAACATACACACACACTCATACACATTCTTTCTCCCTCACTCTAGCTCTATCAATAAAACAAAAAAATCACATGGATTTTTAAATACAAATATTTGCTCACTGATTGTTCAATTTGCTCAATGGTGAGTCCAAACTCCAAAGCCATCAGATAGTCTTCATTTAAATCGTTACCCAAAATCGTTGGATCGTCAGTACTCAGGGAAAAGTTAGCAGCATCATTAGCAAATCTGAGAAATAATTTTTGAAAAAGCTAATATTTCAATAAGCAATAAAAAAAAAAAATTACAAAAATAAAAAAAACCATTAACAAAAAAAAAAAATCTGGTAGATAACTTTTCATTTGAAAGTTATAAAAGAAATTAAATCTTTTGTCTAATAACTGAGATTTCTGAGTGGATGGTGCCAACAGTTTCATTATTTTTAATTTTATTTGGTAATTTAATTTCATTTCTAAACAACAACAAAAAATGAATACAATAAAATAATAATAATAATAATAATAAAAAATAATAATAATAATAATAAAAAAATAAAAATAAAAGTAATTAAATAAAGCAAATAAAATTAAGAAAAATAAGTAATTTAAATAATTTTAACAAATAAATAAATTATAAAAATAAATTAACATGTATATATATATAAACAAACAAGTAAAGATGTATATAAAACAGAAAATTAAAATTAAACCCAAATAAATAAATTGACAAACAAACATTTAAACAAAGAAATATAAATCTTACGTCAAAATGGGGTGATTAATTTTCCCGTTTCTTGCACCTCCTGTTCTTAGACTGGAAATGGGACAAGTTTCCAGGTGAATGTTCTCCATCTTCAGTCGACTGTAAGCTTTTGGATCTTCTAAACACCTGTACCCATGACCCACTCTCTCTGCATGTAGAGCATCAAGAGCCTAAAAAAATATATAAATAAAAAAAAAAAAAAAAAATAGAAATAGAAAAAAAAAAAAATAAAATAAAAATAAAAAAAAAAAAAAAAAAATAAAAATAAAAATAAAAATAAAAATAAAAATAAAAATAAAAATAAAAATAAAAATAAAAATAAAAATAAACATAAACATAAAATAAACACAAAATAAAATAAAATAAAATAAAATATATAACAATAAAAACAAAAACAAACTATAAAAATAAACATAAAATAAAATAAAATAAAATGAAATGAAATAAAATAAAATAAAAAATAAAAATAAAAATAAAAACAAAAACAAACTATAAAAATAACAGCCAGAATAAAAACTAAAATTAAAATAAAAATTAAAATGATTTAAAAACAGTAAATGCTTGACATTTATTTTTATTTTAAACCATGTATTAATTCTGATTGTTTTGAAGATAACATGAATATGTTTTTAGCATGTTTTTGTGTATCTGTGAGAGAGAGAATGAGTTTGTTTGTACATGTTTTTGTGTTTGTGCATAAATTTGGGTTTGAATATTATGTACATTTCTGTATAATGAGTGCATGTTTGTATCTGTGTGTGTCTGTGCATATGTGCCAGTAATTGTCTGTTTTTTAATAACTTATTTTGGGATATATGAGTGTATGTGTGTCTGTGTGCATGTATATATATATATATATATATATATATATATAGATATATAGAGAGAGAGAGAGAAACAGCAAATTAAAAATGTAAGAGTTAATTTACTATAAAACAAAGTAAAATTGTATTTTCTGAACACATGTAAAATGTTGTAAAAAACAGTTTTATAAATTTTGAAAGTGAAATGGTTGTGTACAGAGTTGTGAAATGACTGTACAGAATTGTGAAATGACTGTGTAAGAGTTGTGAAATGGTTGTGTACAGAATTGTGAAATGACTGTGTACAGAGTTGTGAAATGACTGTGTACAGAGTTGTGAAATGACTGTGTACAGAGTTGTGAAATGGTTGTGTACAGAGTTGTGAAATGACTGTGTACAGAGTTGTGAAATGACTGTGTACAGAGTTGTGAAATGACTGGATACAGAGTTGTGATCTGACCTCGTAGATTGTTGATGGATGCTGAACTTCTGCAGCATGTACAGTCCTATGAACTCCACACCTGATAGCTTCCTGTAAACAACCAAACAAACAAACAAATGAACAAATAAATAGAGTAGATACTTAAATACCTAGATATATAGTAATATACATGTGTGAGTGTGTGTGTATGTGTTTTTATATATATATATTTATATACTCACACAAGTATATATCTAGATCTTAATCTATCTAATCTGTTTATATATGTATATATACACACAGACACATAGATAGATAGTTAGATAAATAATGACTACCCAGATAGGTAGTTAAAATATAAATAAACACATGAATACACAATTAAATAGATATACATAAATAATCAAAGAAATGATTATAAATAAATAAATAAATAAACAATAATTATAAATAGGTAAAAATAATTAAACCCATAAATAAGTCAAATACTATAAATAAATAAATAAATATATATAAGTTCATAACTTTTTGATAACTTATTAACTAAATTACTTTTTAAAACAAAAATATGCAGTCTCATTGTTCTTTCTCAATTAGTTTCTGGCCAAAGGTGGAAACATATCTTACCCCTATCACCTATGATATAAATACCCTAGATTTTCTATGTTTAATTAGGCAGACAGCTTAAATCACTAATTACTAAACCTAATAACAACAATAAAACACAAAACATCAATAAACCTTCCCAAATGGATACAAAAATAACTTTTGTCGCCTGTGTCTTATCTCTGGATTTGAACTCAGAACCTACTGATTCAGTTACGTAGCTTAACCACTGGGCTAGGTGTGACTACCTTGTAAGCCTCTCTGTGGGCGTCCTGACTCAGGTCCTTGCCGCTGTTGTATTCAGACTCAGAGATGTCAATGGCGACAGTACCATCATGAAAAAATTCCTTGGCAAGATCAGCTACTTCCATAGACCAGTCTGTAACAAAGTGAAATAATTTTTAGTTTTACAAGCCCACGTAGGATATTAATATTATTAATTTTCAGTGACACAGGATATTAGTATTATTAATTTTTAGTGGATGTAGGATGTTAGTGTTATTTTAATTTTTAGTGGACACAGGATATTAGTATTATTAATTTTCAGTGGACATAGGATATTAGTATTATTAATTTTTAGTGGATGTAGGAAATTAGTATTATTTTTGTTTTTAGTGGACATAGATGGTCATAGGATAGTTTTTAGTATTAATAATTTTTGGTGTACATAGAATATTAGTGTTGTTAATTTTTAGTGGATACAATATTGTAGTATTAATAATTTTTAAGTGTACATGGGATGTTAATATTATTCATTTTTTAATGGGACACAGAACGTTTACTCCATCAATTTGTGAAATAAATAATTAGTTTTTTGTGGACTGTACAAGACAAAATTACAGGTATTTCTGTTTAGTGGTCTTATCAGGAATTATTAAAAAAACATATTTATAAAATTAAAAACTATTTCCAAAGATGATATAAACACATTAATAATGTTTGTATGTATTAAAATGATTTGCTTAAAACATTTATATAATTTATAATTGTTAGAAAATAAATTTAAAAATAAATATGGCTCAGTCTATATATACAATCCCAGAAACATTAATATATATATATATATATTTGTTTGTGTGTGTGTGTGTGTCTCTCTCTCGCTCTCTCTCACACTCACACACACACTATCTCTCTCTCTCTCTCTCTCTCTCTCTCTCTCTCTCTCTCTCTCTCTCTCTCTCTCTCTCACTCTCTCTCTCTCTCTCTCTCTCTCTCTCTGTCTGTCTCTCTCTCTCTCTCTGATATACTATTTCACTCGTTCATTCATTCACCTGGTCTGTGCTTCACACAGCCGATAATGCTCTTCGCTATGATGTCGAAATCTTTTGATCCTTGGTTCAGAGCCTCGTTCACTGTCATGACGACATCTCTGGGTGAAAAGCTTCCCGACTCCACTGCGTAATGTGGGCTGGGAAAGGTGTTGGCCAGAAAGTGAGGGGAGTAACGACCCTCAACGTACTTGATGCCGTGTTGAGAACAGGACTCGCAGAACTCGTACGCCATTCTGTAGACTGCATCTCTGTCTCCCCTGAAAAATCCCGTGTTAAATATTATACACTGATGTGATACTTCATGTTGGTGAAAGCTGGTGCAGAAGTATTTTCAATGCAGTTTTATTTCTTTCATTTTATTATTAATTTTTGTTTTTTTTAAAACTGAAGGTTAATAAACAATTTTTTTTGTAAATATATATATTCACGTTTGTGTGTATCTTGTAAATATGGCCGAAGTTTGATTTATGAATTTAATGCCAAATGTAACTACTTGAGTGCTTCTATTCCAGAAAATAGGATGGTACTTTTAAAAAATCAAAAATTAATACATGAAAGTAACTCTTAATATGTACCAATGTTGATCTAAAAGGAAAAATAATAATAAAATAAATAAAATTGATTATAAATATGCACTAATGAATAACATCATATGTGTGTGTCTGAGTGTGTGTGTGTGTAAATATATATATGTCCAATGCTGCAGACTGAAAGAAAGTAGCTACTGAAGATATCAGTCTCATAATATTTATCATAAGAAAAAAAAGAATGCAATGTGTTAATCATAATTTGAATTTACCACAACTCTTTTTGATATTTAAAAACAGTTGTCAAAAAACAGTTGTCAAAAAACATTATAAATATAAGCTGAAAACTTATTAAATCAAGCTACTGATATTTAATTAGTAAAATACCAGTTCTTTTGTCGTACTTTTCAAACTCTATCATATAAAATTCATTTACTTAGCAAACACTGTTTAAAACTCTCCTACCTACCAAAATTCAAATTCATGACTAATGCCTACAAAACTTTATCTTAAAAAAAAAATTCGAATTGCTTGTCAGATGTTTTTTAAACTCTGCTAAACTAACTAAATTGATTAGAATATTAAAATTCTGGAAAACAACTCACGCAATAACTGGGATGATGATCTCGAAGGCCTCGAGAAGGCGATCCAGTGACTCTGTGTCCTTTAAAACAATTTTCTCAAAAAGATCTTCTTGTGTTGTAGCCTTTATTTTGATACCACGCTTTCTGAAAGAGAAAAATTATACGTTTTGTTTTGACAGTTTGGATACTGTTAGTTGTAACTGCCATGGAAACTGTGATAGAGATTTTAATTCCTTAGTTGTTTTTTTTTTTTTTAAATGTTTATTAATTTATTTTTTTTTTTTTTTTTTATTATAATTCTAATTCCTCAATATGCTTACAGGAAAACTGCAGATCAAACAGTAATTAGGCTCACAATTTTTAAGCTTATTTTCAATTTTTTGTTTATTATTATTATTATTTTTATATATATATATATTTATTTTCTCATCATTTTCTAAAAATATGAATAACTATTTTTTTAGTATTTTGTAGAAACTCAAACTGATTTCTTTCAATAACTAGATAGGTTTTTTTTCTAAAAAATCAATAAAACACATAAATACACAGTGTAAACAGCCATTCAGATATACACACATACATACCCACATACAGGCATGCACAAAATAAAACAACTTTAAAGCACACACACACACACACACACACACACACACACACACACACACACTATCAAATAAAACTCACTCTGCTAAATCCAAAACTGTTTGTAATTTTAATGTGGCATCCAGATGTACGTGAAGTTCAACCTGGTCAAAATAAAAAAAATAAAAAAATAAAAATAATAATAATAATAATAAAAATAAAATAAAATAAAATAAAATAAAATAAAATAAAATAAAATAAAATAATAAAAATTAATAATAATTAATTTAACAGTAACACTAATTAAAAAACACTGTCAAAATAATAATAATAATAATAATAATAATAATAATAATAATAAAAGATGCTACTATACTCTGGGCTATCTTTTTTTTTAGGCGGATTAGAATCTTCTGTATTGCTTTGAAATAGTCCGGAAGTCTTTCATCAGAGGTATTGATAAACTAGTCATGGCATAGTACACTACTTTCAGAGATAATTAACTAATGGTAGATCTGAGAAGAATCGATTTTGCAACTTAATTACAAGCTAAAACGTATTACGAGCTATTTAGAAAAGAAAAACGATCAAGTACACATCTAAACAAAAAAGTAAGACCAGTTTAAAGTCATCAAACTCGCGTTAGTTTTCTGAATGGATCTCTTAAGATAATGGAGGATTTTACCGAAGACGTTACAATGTACTGTTATAATGTTATCTGCATCAAAGTTCATAAATTACCTTCACTGGAAATCGCTCGTGCATTTGTTGTTTGTTCATTTTCGTGCTCGTGGTTTGCTGTCAATAAAAGCCTATTTGCATTTTGTGAAAGAAAATGATAGATAAAGTTGACAAGTAAGCAGACGTCAACTGCCTAGATTCTATAATACATTCCGCTTCGCCAGAGGTCTTTAGCCCCATTACAAACACATGACACGAGGTCAGTTGTTTTTGTAAGCCAGGGTTGCACTGCACTCGTCTTGTTTACGTACAATGCCGATAGCATAATAACAAAAATGATTTGTTTTGCTACTGTGTTTGTTTCGTATCAGTACATTTTTTTTTTTTCCAAGGCGGTTTAACTTTATTCACCAAAAAATTGTATTTGTTGTGTTTTAAATAAATACATAATTTGTGAATAAGTAAAGCAGTTCACTAAGCTCTGTAATGTAAAACACATCTGGCAAAACGAATTAAGGGAATGTACGAGTTGGCGAGATAAAGTAATTATTTGAATGGAGTTATTTCCCTTCATATCCTCGTTATTAAAGCTGATTTGACATTAACAACTAGTTTCTAAGCTTTATTTCAGAGTGGTGTATCTTCCAAATAAATAAACAAATAAATAAATGATGATGATAATAAATCATATGAGGATATTTCGTACATTTTTCCAGCGATCCAGAAAGAAAAGCAATTTCTGTTTAATTTTTCGGAGCGTTGAATTGTGGGATGCTTCACACCACTGTACTTAGTATAGAAAACGGTTTGGTAATTTGATTCACAACCAAATTCGGATTCGATAAAAATCCAACATATTAATACAGAGAGTTTTGGTAACCGGTTATGGTTTTTGCTAGAAACGAATATAGTCTATACTTCAAAGTAACCGTGACGTCAACACATTGTTTACGTCATTTAGAACAATTCCCAATGTAGGAAGTTTGTAAGCACATTGGATTTGCTGAGTTTAACAGAAAAATGGAATTTATAGACATAAAAACGGTACGTTTTTAATATTTAGAAACACTTATTTCTTTTACCTACAGGTCTTTATACTTACATAATATATCAGAGTAATGTTTTAATCACGTTATCAAGTAGTTTGCACGAACACTAAAATCATTTGTAATAATTACTCCTAAATGTCCAGACGTTCTTGTTCTTATCGTTTATTTCTTCTTCTTCTTCTTCTTATTATTATCATGATCATCATGCTCATCAGCATCATCATCATCATCATTATTGTTGTTATTGTTACTGTTGTTGTTGCGACTGTTGTTTATGTTGCTGTTGTTTTGGGTTGTTTGTTTTTTTGTAATATATTGAAGTATACTGCAGTTTTCTTTAGATTTGTTGTTGTCTCCGACATTCATATCCATTTGTGAAGCAGTACATCCGTTTAT
This sequence comes from Chrysomallon squamiferum, assembly GCA_012295275.1. Classification (NCBI taxonomy): domain Eukaryota; kingdom Metazoa; phylum Mollusca; class Gastropoda; order Neomphalida; family Peltospiridae; genus Chrysomallon; species Chrysomallon squamiferum. The sequence goes on from CM022678.1 coordinate 6,853,011, forward strand.
ATACAATAGATAAATAACTTCTATTGCATACACACACACACATAGACACGCATATACACACACACACACACACACACACGCACAGTACACTTATACATACACAAAAGCTTCGTACAATCATATGTAAATAATATCAATGTTACTTATTACTAGTAGCTGTTACTATTACTATTACTACTACTTCTACTACTACTACTACTACTACTACTACTACTTCTACTACTATTACTACTACTACTACTAAAATTAAACAAACAACCAACCAACAAAACAAAACAAAATAACATAACATAAAAAAATAAAATTACAAAAATTCCAAAACCTCAATTTTTTTTCTCTTTAATTATGTCGTGGAACTTCAACACATTTTTCTCATTATGTCAAATGTCTCCACTGGCGCCAGTAATGTCTTTCATAGGCGTAGGAATACCATGTGTTTATTGGCCAAAACGTCACGTTTAAGTGCCCTTGAGTTGTAGCCAGCATATGTATTACATTTCTCGACAACCTCCATTTATGCGGGCAGAGTAGAAAGTAATGAACTTTTAAAAAAAAAAAGGTCAGAGATAAATAAATATAGGAGTGGAAGAGGAAGAGGGATTGGGGGAGGGAGCAAGTAGCAAGTGAGAGAGAAAGATGGAGGGAGTGATAGAGCGGGGGAGAGTTAGAATAAAGATTGACTGAGAGGTAGTGAAAGAGAGAATAATTATGATGATGGAAAAATAAAAAAAAATAAAAAAAATGCAAACAGTGAGACGTTAACAAAATAAGGCAAACAAATGTAAGAAGCGATTTAATATTGATATCAATGGTTGTATAACGTAAATAAACTAAAACAAAACAAAACAAAACAAATAAGCCCACGTAGGGACTCGAACCCTAGACCCTCAGATTAAAAGTCTGATGCTCTACCGACTGAGCTACGCAGGCTATAGAGTTAAAAATCTATTACTTGCTTGCAGAAGATTTTTGACCTGTAACATTATGTTACTGATTAAAAGAAAATTATGGTACTATTGAATATAAAATGTTTATTGGTTACTAAAACTGTAAAACGAAACTTTAGGAGAAAATAATAATCAGGGATTTAAAAGTGGTAGTAAATCTTAGCAGAAGCCAAAATAATATTAAAAAAAAATAAGTAATGAACAAAAATAATAATAAAAAAAAAAAAAAAAAAAATAAAAAAAGTAAAAAAAATATAATAATTACAAAAGAAAAAGAAAATCTTACGATGCTATCGACTGGTTTAGTTAAAAAAAAAAAAATTACAACATATATTTTTTATTTTATTGAAACTAATGAACTTTGATGGCAGTGTTCAACAATACTTACGATGATCCACAGAGTTAGTTAAAGGTAAACAAAATGTTCAAAAGGTAAAAGAAAAACGAGAAAGATAAAAGGAAATAAGAAGCAACTTAAAATGTCATAAAAATACGAGACCACATAGGGACTCGAACCCTAGACCCTCAGATTAAAAGTCTGATGCTCTACCGACTGAAATACGCAGGCTATACAAACATAGTCACAGTATCGGTTTAGATTAATAATTTAGAACATAATGTTTCTTTTTATTATTATACTGAATCGATATGCTTTAAAAACTCACTAAATCACGAAAAGAAATGAATCATTTTTTTTTCTTTCTTTTAATTTAAGTTGAAATATAACTAGGGCCGTGTTTTTAACGAAAATAAAAGTGAAAAAAAGAAATGGAAGTGTCTCTTAATTTCTACACAGCAGTTATCTTATGGAACAATGAAAAGTTGGTCAGAATAAACAGAATTAAATTTCCATCATATTAAATACTGAAAGTAAATTATAAACACATTTAATGTTTATAAAAGAATTTCAAAATTAATTTGAGTTAGTTTTTCGGTGTAGATTTTCATTGATTATTTCTCGATATAGAATACTTCGAGAAACCACTGATTGGAAATTATCTTAATTAATTTACTACTAATTTATTATCACTGTATATTAATTTTAATTAAAAAAATCTATACTGTATTAAACAGCTCAACTGAGAATTAATGAACAGTCTAATTTTCATACATGTTCATTCTGCACACTGTGTGTATATCTGTCTGTCTGTCTATCTATCATTCTATTTATCTGTCTATATATAAATGTATATAAACATACACATACATGTACATACATAATACTGACTGGAAATATTATTAAGTAGGAAAGGTCGCGTAATTAAAATATGTGTACGAGTATTAACATAAAAACGAAGTCGTGTTTTATAGACAAAAACGAAACAGCACGTTACTAGTATTTTACGTGTAACTGCGAATGAAAACACACACCATTCATTTGGTTTCAAACGCACCGAGACAAGTGTTGATTCCTTCCACTTCAAGTCAAGTGTAGCTGAAACACCACAGTGTTGTTGTATGGACTAATGGCGGGACAGTAGGCTATGTAGAAAGAACGTACGTATGTATGTTTGTGTGTGTGTATGTATGTATGTATGTATGTATGCATGCATGCATGGATGTGTGTATGTATGTGTGTGTGTGTGTGTGTATGTATGTATGTATGTAGGCTGTGTGGAAAGCACGTACGTATATATGTATGTATGTATGTGTGTATGTGTGTATGTATGTGTGTATATATGTATGTATGTATGCATGTATGTGTGTATGTATTTATGCATGCATGTATGTGTGTATATATATGTATGTATGCATGCATGCATATATGTATGTATGTATGTATGCATGTATGCATGTATATATGTATGTATGTATGTATGTATGTATGTATGTATGTATGTATGTATGTATGTATGTATGTATGTATACATGTATACATGTATGTATGTATGTATATCTGTAGAAATAACACTAGTTACTCCCTGGCTACAGTTATATTGATGTTTCTGCTACACAACGTGCACTTAGTCAACTTGTTTTGCTTACTGTGTTTTGTGACAGTAAAAAAAAAAAAACTAATTTTATTAAGAAACGTAGCCTGCGGTTTATTAATTTCAGATTTGTTGTTGATATTTGAAACATACGTAAACGTAATCAGATCAGATTGTGTCGTTTCGATTTGATTTATCAATTTATTATTATTATTATTATTATTATTATTATTATTATTATTATTATTATTATTTTAATATTGTGATTAATCACTTGCTAAACGTTATCTGGATATTTGTGTATTAATGAATGATGATGAAACCTCTCAGCACTTCTTTCAGTTGTAATTGCTCCTGCTACTATTACTATCAATATTACTACTGCTACTACTACTACTACTACTACTACTACTACTACTACTACTACTACTACTACTACTACTACTACTACTACTACTACTACTACTACTGCTGCTACTGTTACTACTACTACTACAGTTGCTGCTACTACTACTACTACTACGTCTAAAGATACTGTTACGTGTACTGTTGTGATTATTATTATTATTATTATTATTATTATTATTATTAATACTGTCATAGTCTTCCTTAGTATAATATAACAAATCTGATTATTGCTGATATATTTATAGAATATCATAACAAAAATTACAAAAAGCTAAATATTTTCAAACTACGAATTTCAATAAGAATAGTAATAATAATAAAAAAAATCACAAAGCTCTTAAAAACTGATGATCTGGAAATTAAAACAAAATTTTGTGGAGAACAAATGAAAAGAAAAGCAAGAAGAAGAAAAAACGAAAAAAAAGAAGAAGAAGAAGACAGACGATAACGAAAATTTAATTTTGACTCTGATGAAACGATCTTGCAGGAAAAATGACTCTTACAAACCAATAAAAACTCGTCATTTTCTGGTAAAACTATTTATTTTGTAAATTAACAACAATACGAACGTAAAAGTACAGCCGACTCCTAGAACTGATCTAACAACGGAGAAGAATCTTACTAAGTCAATAAAAACTCGTCAATCTCCGGCGTGACGTCATTGGTTTCGCATAAAACGAGTCACGTTTTTTTTTTTTTTTTTTCTGTCTCGATAAATCAAGTCTGATATGAGTAACATTTTCTTTAAAAGGTTTTATGAATCAGAGTAATTTGTTCGGAGATCAATAATGTTTGGTAAAATGTTATTTCATTTTTGTTCGTGTGTCATAGGCATATAAAACTGTGATGTTGAGTTTAAATAGCAGGAAAAAAAAAAAAAAAAAAAAAAAAAAAACGAAAGAAAAAGAAAAAGGAAAACATTAATCGGGAATTAAATGCAATAAACCGCCTGGATATATTTGGTTTTAATTTCTATTTAATTAAAGGAAAAGCTTAAAGAGATTAAAAAAAAAAAAAAAATAAAGAAATAAAAATAAATTAGAAGAAGAAGAAGAGAAATGATTCGTGGAAAACAAATCCTGAAGAAGAAAAATGAAAGCAGAAAAAGAATACACCAATAATAACACCAACAATAAAAGTAATAATACTAGTAAAAATAATGAATATCCATAGTAAGAGTACTATTAATAAATAAGTATACATAGTAATAGTAATAATAAAAGAATGACTGTAGTACTATACTAGTCTAATAACAAAGACAACAGAATAAAGTTATCAAGAGGAACCGTTAAAAAAAACAAAAAAAAAAAAACCTATAACCTTTACGAAAGAATCTAATTTTTGTCGTTCGGATATTATATTTTGTCAACAAGACCAATAAGCCAATTTTTTTTTTTTTTTTTTTCGAATTCTCGGTAATGGAAATGAAGTCACGTTTCATTTATTTATTTTATTTCGTCACGATGCATCACGTTTGATGCGAAAAGCATTTTCTTTAAAAAGGCTTTGGTTAATCACAGAATAACAAGTAACTTGTTTTGACGTTGACGAAGTTTAGTAAAGAGTTATCTCATCTTGTCCCTGTACGTGACAGGAATTTAAAATGTCTGTGACGTCAAGTTTAAGGCGTATGCTGCAGAAGAACAAAAAAAAAAAAAAAAAAAAGAAAGAGAGAAAGGAGTTTAAAAAATTATGTGCCGAAAGGGCATGAAATTATTGACACATCGATTGTCGTACTGTCAAAGATGTCTTTCATTTTAACTGAAATGCTTTGAAGTGATTAAGTGAAGAAGAAGTAGAAGAAAAAAAAAATGGGAGAAAAAAAGAAGAAGAAGAAAGGATGTTGAAAAAATGGCGGAAAGATAAAAAAAAAAAAAATTAAATTAAAAAAGGAAAGAAGGAAAGCATACACTAAAAAATTATGTAGAAACATATGTACTGCAGAACCCTAAGCAGTATTAGTAGTGGCAGTGGTAGTAGTAGTAGAAGTAGCAGTATTCGATTTAACAGTCGTAGTAACTGCATAGCAGTATCAATTGTAGAAATAATAGTAGAGTAGTAGTAGTAGTAATAGTAGTAGTAATAGTAGCACTAGTAATAGTAGTAGAATAGTAGTAGTAGTAGTAATAGTAGTAGAAGTAGCAGTAGTAGTAGCATTAGTAATAGTAGTAGAATAGTAGTAGTAGTAGTAATAGTAGTAGAAGTAGCAGTAGTAGTAGCATTAGTAATAGTAGTAGAATAGTAGTAGTAGTAGATATAGTA
>CM022678.1:6868558-6883558 GCA_012295275.1 Chrysomallon squamiferum
CAAAATTAAAAGATTAATGAGTTAGCCTTCGTTCACTTGCACTTTGTTTTGAAATTGTCGGTCAGTGAGTAATCAGTCCTAGTTATTTGTGTGTTCTGTAGACCTGAGATCACAGAACATCACAGAAGTTGTGCGTGCGTGGGCGTGTGGGCGTGTGTGAGGGCGCGTGCGCCACTATGTACATGCAATTATGTATGAGTATAAAAAAATAAATATAAAAAAAATAAATAATAAATAAATATATATATATATACGTAAGTTAGTCAATAAATAAACTAATATATATTTTTCGTTCGACACACTAGTTCAAAAATTGTTAGCAAGCCCACGCAGGAACTTGAACCATCAGATCGGGTAAAAGGTAAAAAAAAAATAAAAAAATATATATATATATATATATATATATATATATATATATATAAAATATGGAGATAAAATCAAAAGATTAATCAGTAACCCTTTGTACACTTGTCCTAAACGTAAATAAAAAGCCGTTTTATTCTACGCTGCCAGTTTAAACTAGAAAACAAACACTGTGTCAAATTTTTATCTACGTATACAAATATACATCAGGAACTGTGACAAATAAAAACGAAAAAAAAGAAAAAAAGAAAAGAAAAGAAGATGAAATGAAAAGATTAATCGCAGTGCACTTGTACTTGTCTTCAAATTATCGGTCAGTAAATCGTTAGTTCTGGTGATTTGTGTGTTCTGTAGATGTGTGAGAACGAGATCACAGAACAGTTTGTGATTTGTAGAAACGACATACACTGTACAGGATACAATCTGTACTGTACAGAATACAACGTAGACTGTACATGATACAGAGTTGTAGTCAGAGAACTCTGTTAAGAATCGAGGAATCGCACAGTCGGTGGATGGTGGGGACAGAGAGAGAGAGAGAGAGAGTCGTTTTATTATGTATTAATACTGTTACACTTTCTGACGACAGAAGGATATTGATTACTTGTAGATTACCAAAAACGTCACGAAGCCCACGTAGGGACTCGAACCCTAGACCCTCAGATTAAAAGTCTGATGCTCTACCGACTGAGCTACGCAGGCTACAACATTAAGTGCACTATTCGCTTATAAGTGACTTTTGAGCTAAGCAGGCCATACAACAGCAGTCACGATTCGCTTATAACTGACTTTTGACCTATATATTAGAGGTTACAATAAAATTATTATTCTCGGTATAAACTGGTTATGTTAAAAAAGAACAGAAAGATAAGACTTAAGAAAAGCGTAGAGAGACAGATAAATCAAATTAAATTAAATTCAATTAAATTAAATTAAATTAAATTCAATAAATATATAAATAAATAAATAAATAAATAAATAAAAGTTACCTCTAATAAATCATATATAAAAAAAAATATATATATAAACTGAAACTAAAAATAACCATCCTCTTACATCCATCCACGCACACACACACACACACCAACAATAACAACAATAAAAAAACAAAAAAAAAAATCCAGAAAAACACACCCCCCCAAAAAAAAAAAAAAAAAAAGATCCTGTTTAGTTTATCATAATCCCGTTCCAGGCTATATCGTCTGCAGACCACCAAAGAATATCTGGACTGTCAAAACAACTGCGCGAGAGACGCGTGGAAGACAAATACAGCCTCGCTCTCACCCCCACAGTCGAAATTCCACGAAATACAAAAACATATGTTGCGTGTTTAATACCTTTTACCCCCAACCCTGGAGCTAAAATCAATACACATTATTATTATATTTTTAGATCCCTCTCTCGCTTATTAAGAACATCATCACTATACAAATAATTGAACCTCGTGAAGTACTGCAATATCAATGTCCATACGCTTGTCGTTTTGCAAATCTGAAGTGGACAAAATAAGAGAGACTGACCATTGGTCACGAATATAAAATTTGAAGGAATCGCCCTGCAATGAACTGAACTGAACTGAACTGAACTTGACTGCTTAGAATTGTTTTTGCTTCAGGAAACGAGATGACACTTAAAAAAAAAAAAAAAAAAAAGACCTCTATTAGTATTTTTGTAGACAAGAAAAAAAAAAAAAAAAAAAAAAACAGAATAGATCTGTTGTTGTCGTTTAATATTAAAAATAAGATTAAAGCCTGTAGCAGCCATCGCTGGTTTTAAAGTGTTTTTTTTTTTTTTTTTTAATGCGATGTTTTCTGATCATGTCGGTATATTATTAGGCTTATTGTGTATTTTTGAACTTTTGTCCTGAAAGTTATTTAATGTTTTGTTTGATGTTGACGTTTTCGCTAATAGCGTAAATTACGTTCATAGTTTAGTTATTCTGGCTTGATTCTTTGACATTTTATAGTTAATTAATTATGTAGTTCCCCCGCATACATCTCTCTCTCTGTCTGTCTGTCTCTCTTTCTTATTTATTATCTATCCTATAACACGGTTAATATTTAATAACGGCAAGCCAAAAAGAAAATACCCCAAAAGTAGTTACCAAAGACAGAAAGAAACATCAAATTTAATTTATTTAATTTATTTAATTTATAAAATTCAGAATACAAGCACAACTAACCATAAAAAATAAACACAAATTCATTATCCCCAGGTGCAAGATCTGATAAACTATATCCTTACAGTCACAACCTAATACAACAGACACACACACACACACACATATGTTCTGTGTTTGTTCTGTGTTTGTACTTGCGTAAGCTTGAATATCTCTCTATGGTTGAGTTGGATAATAAAATTGTAAAGAAGAAAAATACATTAAGAGATTTCAACGGTGATAAAAACTCTAACCTGCCCACATGAATCCAGTAATAAAAAAAAAAAAAAAAAAAAAAAAAAAGTAAACTTCGGTTTTATCTATTGGGATTTGAAATTCTTTCTTTTTTACCAGACACATCAGAAATACGCATCTAACAACAGAGTGACACTTCTAAAAATGCGCCATTTGTCTAGACGGGAAATATATTACAGTACAAAAAAAAAAAAAAAAAAAAAAAAATCCATATTTTTAATTTACAAGTTACTCCCCACTCCCCCCCACCCACCACCACTAAGAAATTCAACGTCATCGCCCCTGATTTTCACATTAAAAAACCCCACACACTTCTCCTAGCAGACGACACCGATCTCAAACGGTTATCTGCTTTTATCAGAGAAAAAAAAAAAAAAAAAAAAAAAAAAACATTGAGCAAAGTTGCATGATTCCTGTATCGCGTTTCTTTTGCTTAGCAAACTTATAAAAACGTGTGTGTTTGTTTTGTGCCTCGGTTATCAGAAACTAACGGTGTTTTCATTGGGAATTGAAGAAATGAAGCTGTGAAGATTTTTCAGACGACGCTAAATATACGGTATAATGTCACCTTGACACCGGCAAAAAAATTTCTGGTACAGATGCTCAATGATGTATGTATGAATGAATATATGACGCATAATTACACAAATATAAATTTATCTGTAATTACGCCTAGGTCCAATTTTATGGATGTGCAGCCAGTTCAGTCTTGTATATATGACGCATCATTACATTTCTACGTACGTAGACATACATACATACATACACACACACACACATATATATATATATACATATAAATACATACATATATATAGACACACACACATATATAGACATACATACACACATATATACACACACACATATATATAGACATACATACATACATACATACATACATATATATATAGAGAGAGACAAACATACATGCATTCATACATACACACATATATACACACACACACACATATATATATAGACATACGAAATGTTCTGTGATCTCGTTTTCTCACATGTACAGAACACACAAATCACTAGAACTAACTATTTACTGACCGATAATTTGAGAGCAAGTACAAGTGCACCGCGGGTAACCGATTAATCTTTTGATGTGTCACAGTGCTGATAAAATCTGACGTAGTGTTAATTTTCTAGTCTTAGCGTCGAATAGAACAGTATTTTATTTAGGTCCATGAACAATATGACACACTATGAAGAATAAATCACTAGATGTTTTGCGATTGTTTTTTTTTTTTTCTGTCTGTTTGTCTCTCTACCTACCTACCTACCTACCTACCTATATCTGTCTGTCTGTCTGTCTCTCTATTAAGAATTAATTTACACTAAATTTAAAAATAAATCTTAAACAAATTTAGAAAGAGTAGCTTAAATGCTTAAGACTGAAAGCAATTTAACAGCCTGCGTAGCTCAGTCGGTAGAGCATCAGACTTTTAATCTGAGGGTCTAGGGTTCGAGTCCCTACGTGGGCTTCAAAGTAATTTTCGAAATTGTATGTAGAATGTTCATCTTGACAAGTAATTTCAGGACAGGTACAAGTGTAAGAAAGGTAACCAATTAATATTTTCATTTCATCTTTTTCTGTGTGAATATTTATTTGTGACAGAATTTTAACCGTTTATCATGATAAAATAGGATAGTAGCAGTAGCAATAGAAATAATAATAATAACAACTCTGCTACTACTACTGCAACTACTGACACCAATGCTACTACTAGTACTTAACTACTAATGCTACTAAACTAGTACTACTGCTACTGCTATTACTACTACCACTAATATTAATACTAACAATACCTAATTACGAATCTTAATTATTTTCTTATCTTTTCTTATCTAAAGAAGAAAAAAAAATCAAATCAAATGATTAACAATTCGGATATCATTTCAGTTCTTTCCTTTCGTTTTCAAACACTGAATAATATCTCTGGATCTTCACTTCACAGTCAACTGATTTGTAACAAATATCTGAACAAACAAAACAACAGCATAATACGACATTTAGTTTTGAAATCTTTGGCCTTGTGCTAAATAAACTTGTTTTTCTCGCATGTTTTGTGCCTCTCTGATCCCGCGTGGGCAGAAAAATAAAGAATTTTAAGAACAAAAGTAACGAAAATAACGTGATGGATTTAGTTTAAAAAAAAAAAAAAAAAAAAAAAAAGGATAAATTTGGACTGGATAAATGTTTCTGTAAAAATCGTAGGTTGTAACGTAGGTAAGCTTGTTATGTAAGAATAGAAATGTTTTTTTTTTCTGGGAACGAGTTGCAGGAAAAATTGAATGATTTTTATCGTTTGTTGTAAAGAGTTTGTTTGGGAGATTTACGACCACTGCACTTAGCAAGTGTCTGTTTGTTTGTAATGGAGTTAAATTCACCGAAAGCATTCAGCAGATGTAAAAATTATGCCGTTTTTGTCTGTTGTTCAGTTCTTTTGATCGTGTTATGAATGTCTGATAAAAAAAAAAAAAAAAAAAACGTAACTGTAATTACACGTAGGTTCAGCAGGGTGTGGACCTTTGTGGATATGCAGCCAGTTCAGTTCTTGAAAGGTCGTTGGTTCAAACCTCACCAATGTACTGTTTAATCTCTTGGTTTTTTATTTTTGTTTTTTTTTTTTTTTGTATTCTTTTAATTTCAATTTCAATTTTAATTTTAATTTTAAAGGAGCGCCTTTTCTGGCTTATCAAAAACATTTTACATATTAATTCCTGTTTCTGAGAAGGTCTACATAAAATATAATCATACTGCTAATCGATAAAAATAACCAGTGGAATGACGGCTACAGGATCTCTCTCTCTCTCTCTCTCTCTCTCTCTCTCTCTCTCTCTCTCTCTCTCTCTCTCTCTCTCTCTCTTATTATTATTAAACAATAAACGTCAGTTTGACGACTTAAAACTCATAATATCGAAACGCGCCCGAGATATCCATGATTTCCACGAAAACAGTCGAACGGTTCGAATTCGGTCAATGACCTATTGTCAGCGGATGTTTCGCGTTCTGAATAATATTCCGACTGACTCAGAAATCAAAACCAGTTATTAAACGATTAGCAGATTTCCCCGAAAAAACAGTATATTAAGCGTAATAAAAGAAAAACAGATATTTGAGATTTCGCCGTCTGCTCTATTAAAGTCTTTTGCCATTAAACTGTTGTGCAAACATTTGGGGTTTACTGTCGCCAGTAATCGTGTTTGTAAGTATCTTCACGTCAGAACTGTCTTAGTTAATCCAGGATGTTTGCCTTGAATGTAAATATCGTTAATACTTTTGTTGTGTTTGCTAAATCATCCATTGTCTGGGGAAACTGAAAATATGTAAGAAAATCTATTTTGTTTAATAAATCTTCAGCACGTTTTAATGTTAGTAGTTATTAGATAAAGCAAATACGTGGTTTGAAGTATTATTTAGGTGTATGGAATAAAAAAAAAAAAAAAAAAAAACAACAACAAAAAAAAAAAACAAAAAACAAAAAAAAAAACGAGAACAAAAAAACAACAACGAAAAAACGAAAAAGAAAAATACGAAAACAAAACGAAGAAAATAAACGAAAAAAAAAAATCTTCCGTCGCCATTACTACTACAACAACAACAACAATTAGGTATTACTACTACTACTATGACTGCCGTTTCAGTGTCTGTTATTACATATATGATATTATTTCAATTACTGCTGCTATAATTCCTACTTATTACTTAAATCCTATTATTTCTAAAACTATTATTAAACTTTCTAAATTTACTGATGTTTACTACCATCACTAAAACTACTAGTTACTATTACTGCTGATGCTATTACCAATACCACTGCTACTACAGATATTACTAATACCGCTACTTTTACTATTACTAGTACTGTTACCTCAAAAAAATCTACTGATACTTTTTCGATTATTGCCACCACTATACTACTACTATTACTACTACTACTACTACTTATTATTATTATTATTATTAGATATTATTATTATTATTATAAACTGAAGTCTTAATCATGGATAATAGGTATGTTTGTCGTCGTACTAAATGTAAATTACATTATTCATAATTAACTCGACCTTACACCACATATCTAAACACAACCCTATTTCTGTCTGGAGAAGGGCTTATACAAATGGCGCAGACTGTAATTATGGACAAACTACAAAAAAAAAAAAAAAAAAAAAAAACCCTGTATTTTAAAAGTGATAACAAATAACACATCCGTGTCTTTAATGAACAGAAATGTTGAAAAACTCGCCAAAAATATGAATCTGGCCTTCCAATGTTGTGACTGGTCTGTTTCGTGTTTTTTTTTTTTTTAACTTTCTGCGGTTTTATTTAGCTAATTCTAAATCTGAGAGTTTGTTGTCTTTGCTAAATCCGGCCAACGACGGGACCACTACTAATAATCGATGTTTTGATTACAGTTTGGAATTAAGTCGTAGTTCCTGCCTTATTACAACTATCTGTGTCAAATTACTTGCCGTCGACTGATCGATACCGAGCGATCCTATTTCGCCAGCTTTGATTTGAAATTTGAACGAAGGCGAGATCGATTTAACCGAAAGAAATTAACACCAGGGGTTTTAAAGTGCCTCTTCGTCAAAAAAAAAAAACGGCGCGACAGCCAGGTCACGTGACATAAAGATCTCGAGCAGACGACACGAGCCGATGTGTATAACCATGTACACACAGTTGACCCCGTCGAAGATTAATATGATGACAACACGTGACCTAAAGATTACTAAAGAACACGACGTCACCCGATGATGATCCGGAAAATGCCGGAAACGGCCGCCAAGAGACGACGAAGCAGACGTAAACAGACGAAGTTTTGAACAGCGGTGCAGACTAATTACCTGTCACCGCCCGCAAGGAACTCAAAACGACAGGTCTGGTTATTTACTGGTTCTGCGTACTGACGATTAACAAGAAGGTATTGTACTCTCGAGTGACATAAATCTCTGGATGGCGAGGAAAATATTTTAAACGAAGCAGACGGACGATTTTAATGGCCGAGCGATAGTTTCTGAAGACGTATTTAAGGCCAGATAAAATAAATTGCTCGTTTTCGTGAGAAACGCTTGGGACAGAAAAGTCCGCCTGTGTAATTTATTTATATTTTATTATCTATTTTAAAAATTTCGGTGAAGCTGCGCATTCGTAACAGAGATTAAAGCCTACCAGAGTAAGTTATAATTTATCGTTTCGAATTTATTGTATTGAAACTAATCTAGATTACTCTATTCATTTATTTTATTATTATTATTATTATTTTTTTTTTTTAAGAAAGCGTAGAGAATATCATTTAGTTTAAAATATATAGTTGATAGTTATGTAAATAAAAAAAATAAGATTTTATTTTTTTTCTGTAGACAAAACTCTGTATCCGCCAAAGTCATAATTTTTTTTTATGTAGAATATGAAAAGGATTAATATGGCTGACAAAGAAAAACCAACAAACAACAACAAAAAATCATTCGATTTTCCTGCAACTCGTTCTTAAGATAAGATATTCTCACATAATAGCTTTCCTACATAACAACCTTCCATCCTGACAGAATAATAATGAATAACGAATGAAAAAAAAAAAAACAAAAAACACAACCACACCCCACCTAAAAACATCAACATCAAAAGACCGTCCGATGTTGAAAACCAAATAAATTATTATTTATGGCCTAACGGCTACGTTTCGATTCTGATACTAAAATAACAAGACAGCTTTTCCCATTAGCAGCTTTCTCGTATCTCGTAATATTTAATAATTAAACGTTTTTGTTCGGAATATACATTTGTTCAACGACAACTCAGTGTGTTTTATTATTTATGACTATGTAAGCTGTAACTCGTGTTTATGACGTTTAATAACAATGCACGTGAAAAGGCGTTGACGCTGATGCGTGCGCAAGGTTTGTGGGTTAATATAAAACTGTTTCATATATTAGTCAGCTGAAAGGCAACACCGTCAAAAAAAAAGATAACATCCTGCAGCCTGTGGTGTTTTGGTTAGGTAATATGTTAAGCTAATATCAAAGTGAAGCGTTCCTTTTGTTACGTTATGCACACAGACATTTGTTTAGGAGAGAGAGAGAGAGAGAGAGAGAGAGAGAGAGAGAGAGAGAGAGAGAGAGAGAGAGAGAGAGAGAGAGAGAGAGAGAGAGAGAGAGAGAGAGAGAGAGAGAGAGAGAGAGAGAGAGACAGACAGAGAGAGAGGGAATGAGAGTGAAATAGAGAGAGAAAATTGAGAGAGGGAGAATTGAGAGAGAGAATATTGAGACAGAGAGAGAGAGAGAGAGAGAGAGAGAGAGAAGAGAAGAGAGAGAGAGAGAGAGAGAATATTGAGAGAGAGAGAATTGAGAGAGAGAGAGAACTGAGAAAGTGAGAGAGAAAGAAAACTGAGAGCGAGAGAGAGAGAAAGAAAAAGAGAGAGAGAGAGAAAGAGAGATATACTTTGATTCAAATACATTGACTTAACTCAAATCGAATATAAAAAATTAAAGTCTGCACAAAAGACAGAATTATCCTGTTCAGTATAAATTTTGAACACGCATCCAGACAAATAATTTTATTTTTATTAAATCTCGTTCACACACGACACAGAATTAACTTTACGTCACACACGGTTTTAACTCTAAACAGACCAATCCACACACTCCTATGAGAGTCGATATTTCATCCCAACAAGCAACACACGTAATAATAATAACAGATCTAAGTAAATTATATTTTTATCTGACTGCTCTTCAAGCGCTGGTTACATTATTAATACAGAGATAAAACCCGTTCCCAAGACAAATTTGTGTTTTCGGTGTCTTTCTGCTTTCTTTGACAAATCAGCCCATGTCACTTTTTGTTGTGATCAGATGGTTCGTAACGTGAATTGTTCATCGCGTTAATGGTTTTAATATCGACTCTGAATGTTGCTGCGTGTCGTAGGAAAAGTTGATAATGTTCTTTACTGTTCTGTTATAATATTTATATTCTGGAGACTGTTATAGAAACGCACAGACTGATACAGACACACTCACACACATAAATACACATCCACTCACGCATAGAAATACGCACATAGAAATATACCGATAAACACTCAAATATGAATCCAGACATAAATATCACATGCGCGCAGAAGCACACCGACATGCACTCACACATACAGAAACAAATTCATATAATTTACATTTACCTTAACACACACACACACACACACACACACACACACACACGCACGCGCGCACGCAAACAAGCACCCAAATATACGTGAAAGTGAAAGTGAAAGTGTCAAAAATTAACGTGCTAATCAGACAGAGCAAGCTGTTGTGAAGCACGTCTACGATTTCTACACAGGTTTCAACAAATTCCGTCGCAAAAAACACAAATATACATTTAACATACACTTACATACACACAACATACAACACCCACACACCCACAAAACAAAGACACACACACACACACACACACACACACACACACACACACACACACACACACACGCACACACTGTCACGTTTACATTCACCTTTCGCGATATATAGTTTGACTAGAACTACGATTTAGTTCCGAATTGTAATCAAAACATCGGCAAGCAGCAGCTTCCGAATTGTAACGAAAACTTTGATTAGTAGTAGTCTTAGCTGGACTTAGTAAAAACAACAACATGCAGATTTTTTGAATTAGCTAAATAAACCTTAGAGCAGACATGGGCAACCTCTTTTCTAGAAGCAGGCCACATTAGACATAACTCATCCTCAGGTGGGCCACAGGAACTAATTTAGGCGATTTTGTGTTTTTACGTAAAGTTTATTTTAAGAAATTATTCATTTTCATTTACTTCAGGAACTGTTATAATAACAAAAAAAAAAAAAATAATAAAATAAAAATTACATGTGTTTTAGTAGGTATATTAGTAGGTGACAAAATAGACTCAATTTTATAAAAATTTGAATTAAAGTTGTTTTCCTTGTAAAATTAGGCGGGCCGCAGTTTGACTGTGACTGCCTTAGAATATCTCACTGTCTGGAAAGCTACAAACGAAACAGAGGAGTCACACTGGAAGGCCACACAGACGTCTGGTGAACCTTTCAACATTTCTGTTCAGTAAAAAAATGGGTTTATTCCTGACGTCACATTTAAAACAGGGTCCGTGCTGTTTGCTCTTAGCTGAAGACGTACAAGCAAAACCAAACCAGTCACTGAAAGGCTAGATCGAAGTCTGAATGATCCTTTCACCGTTTCTGAAACACACACACACACACACACACACACACACACACACACACACACACACACACACACGTTTGAGTCTGTCTGTGTGTATGTGTATGTGTTTGTATGTATACTGCTGTTGCGACTTAATTCGTATGGAAAAAGGCTTAGAATTCATAGCAGTCTTCACGTCATTAAGATTGTTAGTATATCAGGGATGACAAGAAACAAAACAAGCATTAGCAAAATGAATTCAGATCGGTGATTTTTATATTTCGACTCGGCTAAAACACTGAAATGAAACTGTGTCTGTGTGGATAAGGCTTTAAAACGATTAATTATTTCAGCTGAACTAATGCTTCCAAGAACAGACTATTTAGAGGTAAATATTATTTCCTTCTTCAGTTAATCTACATATCTTCATATCTTTCTAGATTATTTTTGTACCTTAAAATAAACAAAACAAAAGAACAAAAGTCCATTATCCTTCAGCTTACATGCTTGGTATTAAGGCTTGATGTACTTTCATAATCCCATTTGAAAATCCTAATCCTTTATCATATTTTCAGTTATTATCATGTTGCAAATGATTTCTGTTCTACTCTATGTATGTGGTGATGCTGTGGAGGTGTCTAGGATTTGACGGGGTCGTCGTGACTGTAGTGCGCATAATTTTGAGGAGGAGAATAGTATCATTTCATTATACAGAATATAGGAACAACAACAACAACAAGAACATCAACAGCAGCAGCAAGAAAAGAAAACAAAACAATATCGGCAAAATGATTAACTGAATTAATACTAAACTAAATAAATGAATAAATTAATTGATTAATAAATAAATAATATAATATAATATGATATGATATGATATGATATGATATGATATGATATGATATGATATGATATGATATAATTTAATATAATGTAATATAATTTAATATAATAAATGAATGAATGAACAAATAAATAAATAAAAAAATAAAAATGAAAAGAAGTGAAATAAAATATAATAAAATAAATAATAAATGTTTAGACAAAATATATGTATGTACACACACACATACACACAAACACACACACACTGTAAATAAAGAATAATTAAAAATAAAATAATATAACAAAATAAAAAAATAAAACGTATCACCTGACTCCTTCTATCTGAAATATTTATTATCAAGCATAGACTGAGGTTACCATGACGACAGGCATATTAAAAAAAATAAAATAAAAATAAAACATATTACACCACACACCATCTGCTGTATATTTTTACACGAGATCAGGCAAAATAAACCTCATTAAGCTGAACGAAACCACAGAAATACATTCTCATTTCATTTGATAGGCATCCTAGCAAAATATAGATGTATTTTTATTGTAATTTATATTATATGTGGGTTTTATTTTTTTCTTTGTTTGTGACAAATGAATGAGAAAAAAAAAAAAGAGAAAAATATGTTGTGTTATTATGATTCACGGTTTTTCTTCTTTTTTGTTTTGCATATATATAAAATATAGTGACTGTCAGGTTTTATGTTTTAAATATACGGTTTGTATGTGTATGTATTACTAATAAAAACAAACATATGTTAATAAAAATAAGAAATGACGAGGAAAAAATATAATAGAAAAACAGCAAGATAGACTTATCAATAAATAAATAAATAAATATTTAAATAAATAAAAAGGGGAGTTAAAATATATATTAAATGCTATTGTATAAACCATTACATACTATTATTACATGCAGTAGACACCTACATGTGCAAAGTACCAACAGCAGCAACAGCAGCAGCAGCAGCAGCAGCAGCACAACAACAACAACAACAACAACAACAACAACAATAATAATAATAATAATAATAATAATAATAATAATAATTACGATGTGCATGAACAGTAATAGAACATAAAAAAATAAAAACTCACACGTTACGGAAGATTTTCGTCCAAACACAAAATAAATAAATAAATAAATAAATGATCTTATAAAATTACCTTCGATCGAAGAAGCATCGCTGCATATATGCCCGTAATCCATAACGTCGGTAAGGAGCGGTGACGTCAGAACATTGTTGACGTCATATAGAACAATAGCGGATATAGCAAGTTTTGGAAAACAGGTCAATTAAAGTTTCCTTTGCCCTCGTTGACGATGATTCATTCTCGTTCACAAGTTTAATAGTAAGAGTTTAGTATTTTGTAATTCGATTTTGAAATTAGATCGCCTACAACAGGCTAGCTTCTTATATTATGCTGTTTGTTTTGTTATTTATTTATTTATTTATTTATTTATTTATGGTTATGTTTAGTGCCTGCTGATGTTGATGATGCTGATGTTAATGGTTAACATAACTATGAATATAATACAATATAATAATGTAACGTAATGCAGTATAATAATATATATAATACATGTTTATATATGTGCATGCTTGTATGTATATGTACGTACGTATGTATTTGAGTATATATATGTGTGTAAAGCGTGTTTGTGCGTGCGTTTACACACACGAAATGATTGAATCAATGTATTGCAAAAATTATTACATTTTTGCAGTGTTATTTATACTAATGTAGTAACATATTTTACATAATCACTGTTATAAAATTAAACAACAAAAAATAAAATTTTTAAAATTTGAATTAATATTAATTGTCTCTTTCAGATAGAGTGAATAAATAGATGATTAAAATTTTTTTAATAATTTAAGTGACATCTGCGATATTACCGAATAAAATCGTTACAGAAAAACATACCGTGTGAAGACACCTTTAGTAAAAAAAAAAAAAATCATTACCGACAAACAAATCGTCTGAAAAGGTCTTTAGCAAATGACGTCAAAATCTATGACCCCCTGTGGTTATCGCCCGTCACGTTTTGATTACGTTACATAATCAGACAGCAGAAATGATATCATTACTCGTCACCGGAGGGTTTAAATTCTAAATTGGATTTTGTACGAAAAATGAATGGAAATAATAAATAATAATAAAAAAAAAATGTCACTGATATTTCAAATGCGCCACAAGAGGTTAATTAGATTCTCAACCAGGGTGCAATCATTAGCCTGCAACGTGCGACAGAAATTATTATTACAGATAAACAAATTAATGTTTTATATAAATAAATATATATATATATATATATTTCAGGATGTTTTTGTATGTACAGGATGCTTGAAGGCTAAAAAAAAAAAAAAAAAAAAAAAAAAAAAAAAAAAAAATTAATAATAAGAAGTAAATGATTAATGGAAATATAAAGATTTAATAGTGATGTGTGTCCAACCAAAATTGTTGAGACTGGGGCGAAAGAAAGAAAATCTGCAGGCAAATACATTGATTTAATCATTTTGTGTGTGTGTAAATGCACGCACACGCACACATACGCACACATATATGTAAAACAATTTTTTTTTTTTTTTTTTTTTTTTTTTAATAAATTTAAAGAAATATTATATGAAATTAACTTAGTTAGAAATCGAAATAAGTAGAAAAACTGTTATCAGATATTTCTGATAAAAAAAAAAAAAAAAAAAGAGAAAGTGATTTCTGGTTTTAACAGAAATCACTTTCTCTTTTTAAAGAACTTATTTTCTGAATGAACAAAATGCTTTTGCAAAATCGTAGTCACGCTAATTTGCATGACTAAATCTAAACGAAAATTCGAGAAATCATAGCGAAAAAAAGATTTAAATCCCCCTACGAATTGAACACACCACAGCAATCGAAAAGCTAATGTAACAAGAAAAAGAAGAACAGGAAAAACGAACAAAGAGAACAACACGAAGAAAAATTAAATAAGAAAATATAAAAAGGTTTGGAAATGACAGGGGAAAAAAAAAAAAATTAAAAATAGAGCTCGGAGAATATTTTGTCGTTTCGGTTGTAATTAAAATTAATACTATGGTAGTTCAAGTACGGCAGTATTAAAGTTAAGATGCTAAAAATAAAAATAATTGGAATAAAACGAAATGAAGTAGGTTGAAACAAGAAAAAAACAAAA
>CM022678.1:6888558-6906058 GCA_012295275.1 Chrysomallon squamiferum
CTATCTGTCTATCTATCTATCTATATAGATACACACACACTCACACACACATATACATACATTTACAGACACATACACACAAACAAATTTTGTTCTAACAACAAATTGTAAAATACAAACACAAAAAACCACACCCCAAAACAAACAAAATAAAAAATAAAAAAATGGCAAACAAACAAACAAAAAAATATTGTTCTGAATTATTTTTAATCAGAACCTGCGTAGCTCAGTTTTTTTTTTTTTTTTTTTTTTTCTCTCATGTATCAGACTTTTTTTAACTATGAGGGTCTTTTCTTTTCAGTTTTTAGTCCCTAAAATTTACTACCACTTACTTCATTTTTCTTTTTAAGATTTTTTCACATTTTGTTTGCCTAATTAAATTAATTCAATATAATCTTTTTTAATTAACAAGTTGGTTTTTCCCTGTTTAGATCTATTCAATATTTTGAATATTTTTATTTAAGTCTACATAATCTCTCTCTCTCTCTCTCTCTCTCTCTCTCTCTCTCTCTCTCTCTCTCTCTCTCTCTCTCTCTCTCTCTCTCTATTTTCTCTTAAGTCTCTCTCTCTCTCTCTCTCTCTCTCTCTCTCTCTCTCACTCTCTCTAATCTCAATCTCTTTTTAATTTCAGTCACCTTGTCTATCTGTTTCTCTCTGCGTCTGTCTGCTTTCTAAATCTAATACAAAATCTATCTATCCACCCATCTCTCTATCTATCTATCTGTCTGTCTATCTATCTATCTATCTATCTATCTATCTATCTATCTATCTATCTATCTATCTATCTATCTATCTATCTATCTATCTATCTATCTATACATATATATATATAAAATTAAAAATAATCTGTATAACCCAAACGACAAACCTCAAAATTAATCTAAAATTCTAAGGTTCCAGTCTTCGCCTCAGATTTAGCTGCACGTTCCTAATCATTTCTTTTACATTTATTTTTAAAACAATTACTTCGCGACTTTCTCTTTTGTTTCTCATAATATATATATATATATTTTAAACCAGAGCATGTAGGCGGCACGAGATTCGTTAGAAGAAAACAGAAAAAGAAATTTCTTCATTAATCTCGGACAGAATAATTACAAAAATTGCTACAGCTTCTTTGAAATGGAAGTAACGACCAGTTTGCTTCTGTTTATAGCAACCGATCTTGTTGTTCAGCGTTCGTGATGTCAGTGTCCTTCGTTTGAAACGTGCTTTTTTTTTTTTTACCACCACCCCCACTATCTGAGGGTTAAAGTGCGTCTGTCGTGGGCATATGAGTCGTGTGACTGGGTTGTGTGCATTCAAAGTGGTGTGTTAGTATGTTAAAAGGTTAGTTAGTTAGCGAAAAATAATTCCAGGATGTTCTGTTTTTTTTGTTTAGTGAGGTTTGTGTCAAAGGGGTTAGTGGGAAGCGATCTTGGTTCCTGTGAATGTTAAAGGGTAAGTTTTAACCAAGTTTTGTAGTTTTACATGTAGGTTGGCTAGAATTAAAGTTATAATAATAATAATAATAATAATAATAATAATAATAATAATAATAATAATAATAATTGGAAACAAAACAAGTATAATAATAATAAAAATTATATGTATTGTGTTTGTCTTATGTGTGTGTGTGTGTGTGTGTGTGTGAGATTAATGCGTGACTTTTGATTTAAGTATTAGCAACTGCAGAACATTATAGCTTGAATGATAACCTGGAAAATAATCTGGAAATTAAACAATAACTTTACGAAATAAAATAATAATATTAATAATAATAATAATAATAATAATAATAATAATAATAATAATAATAATAATAATAATAAAACCAGTAGAAATGTAATAGTAACCGAACACATCTTAATTTTGAATAATACGATTTCGTTTCACTAACATCCGTTCTAATTAATGGTAATTTACAATTATTACTATTATTATTATTATTATTATTATTATTATTATTATTATTACTTTTATTTCTTTATTATTATTATTATTATTATAATTACAATTATTATTATTATTGTTATTATTATTATAATTATTATTATTATCATTATTATTATTATTATTATCATTATTATTATTATTATTATTATTATTACTTTTATTTCTTTATTATTGTTATTATTTTTTATATATATTTATTTGTTTTATTATTTTTAATTTAATTTAATTTTATTTTTTTTTTTAAGTGACATGCTAAACATATTTTTTCAATTGCACGGTTACTAAGTAGGTGCTAAATGCATTTTTTTTCATTTTTTCTGATATTGACTTGAAACTTGAGTCATATTGATGTAGTGCACGTAGCAGATGTTGTAGTGCACGTAGCAGATGTAGTGTACGTAACATATGTCGTTGTGTCAAATGTTGTGAAACATAGAAAAAATAAATTGCTTGGTCTATTCTGGCCAGATAAAGTAGATTTTGTCTGATTAATTCTATTCACTCAACTGACTCAGATAAATTGGTTTTTCATTCTGTGATATAATGTATTATTATATAAAGATGAAAAGATAATAATGACTGTGATGACGATGTTATGATGATGATGATGATAATGATGATGATGATGATTCTAATAATGACAACAAAAACCATCCCCAATCAGCAACTGTATGATGATGATAATGATGAAAAAGAAAAATGAGAGAGATAGACAGGAAAGAAAAGAAGACAAAAATAGAGAGAATCAGAGAGACAGAGCGAAAAAGAGATAAACAGAGAAAAAAGCTAAAGAGGCATACTGAGAAGTACAGAAAGATACAGCTTGTGGCAAAATGAGATGATGTATGTATGTATGTATGTATGTATGTATGTATGTATGTATGTATGTATGTATGTATGTATGTGTGTATGTATGTATGCATGTATGTATGTGTATGTATGTATGTCTGTGTGTATGTATGTATGTGTGTGTGTGTGTGTGTTTGTGTATGTATGTGTGTGTATGTATGTATGTATGTATGTATGTATGCATGTATGTATGTATGTATGTATGTGTGTGTGTGTTTGTGTATGTATGTATGTGTGTATGTATGTATGTATGTGTGTATGTATGTGTGTGTGTTATGTATGTATGTATGTATGTATGTATGTATGTATGTATGTGTGTATGTATGTGTATGTATGTGTGTGTGTATGTATGTATGTGTGTGTATGTGTGTATGTATTAATGTATGTATGTATGGAGAGATATGGAGATGAGTGGGAGAGAGGGGAGAGAAGAGAGAGAGAGAGAGACAGTGTGTGTGATGAGAGAGAGAGAGAGAGAGAGAGAGAGAGAGAGAGAGAGAGAGAGAGAGAGAGAGAGAGAGAGAGAGAGAGAGAGAGAGAGAGAGAGAGAGAGAGAGAGAGAGAGAGAGAGAGAGAGAGAGAGAGAGAGAGAGACAGGATGATTGATTAGAGAGAAAAGAGAGAGAGAGAGAGAGAGAGAGAGAAAAAAAACTAGGTTTCAGAGACAGTTGATTAATACTGACACTTTGAAGGTTTCACTGAATTATTCGTCTGCCATCATCAGTTATTGTAATTAACTAATTATAACAATTCTTATTTATGTAAAACTACTTAAAAACTGAAGTCAGATACAAGGAGCATAAAAAGAACGTGGTGAAATATTTCTTTTTAAAAAGATAAATAATTATATAGTTGAGTTTAGTTTTTTTCTGCGCTTTAATGAAAATAATAGCACTGAATAATATTGTTTTTTCTGTATTAATGACAAATAAAAATGTTGTTTATACGTATCAAGGATAAATAATAATTTTGTTTTCTATGTATCAATGCTTTGCAGTACAAATAGAAAATGACAAAGAAAAAAATAACAGATTATTTTTCTTTCAAAAGATAAACATATTTTTCCCCCTTCGGTTTGTTTAGTTATCAGAATAGATGAGAGAAAACTAAGCAGGTCATCAGACTTTTCAAAGATAAATATTTTGTTTTGCTGTCAATATTATCTTGTTACGCTGTTGAAATATTTATTTTCTGTTCAGTTTTTGAAAAAAAAAAGATAAAAAGCAAAAATAGATTATTGACGTGAAAAAGTCAGAAGATATTTTAAAAAGAGATACAGAAAATGGAGTCAGATATTTTTTGAAATAATTTTTAACACAAATATAACACGTACATACCATTAAAAAGAAGAAGAAAAAAAAAAAAAAAAAAAAAAAAGAAGAAAATAAAAATAAAGAAATAAAAATAAAAATAAAATAAAATAAAAAAAAAAAAAATAAAATAAAAATAAATTAAAATATAGTAAAATTAAATTGAATTAAATTAAATTAAATTGAAATTAAAAAATAAACTGAATTAAATTGAATTAAAATAAAATAACAACAGCAGGAACAACAACAACAGTAAAATTAAATTAAATTAAAATAAATTAATTAAAATCAAAAATCAATTCAAATGAATGAATAAATAAATAAAATCAAATTCAAATGAATGAATAAATAAATAAATAATAATAGAAACAGCAGCAGCAGCAGTTGTCGTAGTAGTATATACGTATATGATGTGTTTTTCGTAGTATATATATATCCGTTTATTGTACAACGTATGCCAGTTTTTTATTTACGCCAGTGAAATATAACGTTTTTAATAGCAGATTTGAATAGTAAATCAGAAATAAGCAGACGAGAGAGAGAGAGAGAGAGAGAGAGAGAGAGAGAGAGAGAGAGAGAGAGAGAGAGAGAGAGAGAGAGAGAGAGAGAGAGAGAGAGAGAGGCCATCGACTTAATAATCATACTTGATAGGTTTCGGTTAATAACATGTCTGACATCATTAATTAACTGATAAATTAATTAAGTGAAAAATTAGTTAAGTGTAAGATTTCTTAACTTGATGGTCATGAACTCACGAATTTCAAAAATAATAAGAGTGAAACTGGTGTGAAGAAAATAAAGATTTCTATAAGAATTAAAATTGCATTATTTATTTATAGTTTCCTCTTTTCTTTTGTTATAATAATGAAAATTACAAAGAAAGATCGAAGTAAACTTTACGTTTTGGAAGATCAATGGATTGTTGTTTTTTTTCAGTGTTTGCATGTTTTCAATTTTATGAAAAGAGAGAGAAAAAAAAAAAGTACAATCCCAGAAAGAAGAAAGAGAATTTTAAAATATGTCGTTAACCTAGAACTGACGACAGACTTCAAAATAACATTTTACTTCAAACTAGCAAGTGAAAGAACTAAACAAAGAAGCAAACAAAACAACAACAATTATTGGTGATGACGTCATAATGACGTACATATTACGTCATAGTTTGCTATACGTCCATAGAAGCTATGGATTCGCGTATTATCGTATTTCGTTAAAGGCACTGTCGTAATTGAAAAGTTTTTAAAGGTTTCTCTGAATTATTTATCTGACGTCGTTAATTATGATGACGAATTAATTAAAACCGTGTAAGACTTCTGAACTTGTTAAACAATGAATGAATTGTGTTCCAGAGAAAACAAGAAAGAAAATAAAATCTTTTTATTTTGAACAGAAATTCATTACTGGCAGTTTCTTTCTCATTTTGATAATTAAAAAGTACTGTTTAAAAAACGAAAATAAAATTTAAATTAGAGAAAAGATGAAAAAAGAAGAAAAAATAAAAAAAGAAGAAAAAAGAAGAAAGAAAACACTATATAAAAAAGGCATGTTGGTTCAAAGACGCTGCTTCTAAAACTACATAATTATTATTATTATTATTATTATTATTGTTGTTGTTGTTGTTGATTTTGTTGTTGTTATTATTATTGTTATCAATCATCATCGTCATCATTTGTATTTCATTATTATTACTGTTGTTGTTGTTATTATTATTATTATTTGGAATCAATAGTTCATAACAACAGCCTCATGCGAAATAAACAGTATTCCTGATGTTCGTCAACATGTTTGATTTAAGAATTAATTTCGATGTTTTAACACTAATAACAACACTATGCTTTTATGTACTTTTGCAAAGAAGCCAACAGATACGATAGACTAAAGGAAACGATTTGTTTTTTCGTTGACAACAGCAATATTATTATATTCAGTTTTCCTATTCTTCTTACATAACATTACATGTTAGAGTATGAGTGTTTTTTACGTTCGTAAAATATGAATAGTTGCTTTTAATCAGATCCTGCGTAGCTCAGTCGGTAGAGCATCAGACTTTTAATCTGAGGGTCTAGGGTTCGAGTCCCTACGTGGGCTTTGTATACTACTTTTTAATTTGTTAAGTTTTTATTTTTCTTCTTCTTCTTCATATTCTTCTTCTAATTACTATTATTAGTAATATTAATTAGATTTATTTATTTATTTATTTATTTATTTTAAACACTGTCCATATTTGTTATTTCATAGAAAAATCGAGTCTAACCCTTCAGTTTTAAAATAACAACAGCATCAGCAACAACAACAACAACAAAAAGAGATTGAAATATCAGTGTAATAGTCTTACAAACAGATTGGGACGATGCCATTAATATTTTAGCGATATATCAAGAAAAGATGTAAATTAATTTTCAACTGTACATCATAAAGATATTATTTAAAAAAAATATAAATAATAATAACAAAACCCTCCCCCCACCCGAAAAAAAAAAAAAGAAAGAAAATGAACCCAGTATTTCATAACAGCTTGATGCGAAAGAAAGCATAAAATATTTCTGGTCTTCGTTAGGATTATCTATGTATTTTTTTATGTTTTAACTTCCTTAAATAGTATTATTTTTATGTAGTTTTACAAAGAAGCCAAGAGAAATGTTTGCAGAAAGAAAACAGTTTTTCTTTCACTTTAACAATATATTTCTATTCATTGTTCTTCTTCTTTATAAAACATTACTGTTTATAATTACAACGTAAGTTATACGTTCTTAACATCTGATCAGACGTTTTAATCAGAGCCTGCGTAGCTCAGTCGGTAGAGCATCAGACTTTTAATCTGAGGGTCTAGGGTTCGAGTCCCTACGTGGGCTTTGTTCATTTATTTATGTATTATTATTATTTTTTTACTGTCATATGTTTGTTGTTATTTTTGTTGTTTTTTTTCTTCTTTATATTCTACTTCTTCTAATTATTATTGTTGTTGTTGTTGTTAACAACTGAACAAAATAATACTCACTACGTAACAAAAAGATTAAAAGTGAAACTCCTGAAATAAAACCAAAAACAATAAAATAACCTGAATCGCGATACTACTCGGTCATAATTTAATATTTAGCCCCCAACAGATTCATATATGAAAAGAATTTTTTTTTATATACGAAAAGAAATTTTATTAATTCGTGGACTTTAGTTTGCCTGATTACAAAACAAAGTGATTTGAACAGCTAAAACAACAAAAACAACACTGTTATATTTTTATGAGAGCAAAAGACCTTAAATAAATATTTACTGAAGAAAAGACACAATGATGACGTCAGCTTAATTTATTATGCAAGAGCCCGCGTAGCTCAGTCGGTAGAGCATCAGACTTTTAATCTGAGGGTCTAGGGTTCGAGTCCCTACGTGGGCTTCACATATCTATATTTAGTTTTTCTCTTTCATGAGCTTTTTATATATATATGAAATTTTATGTGTTTTGGGAAATATGTAAAGATGAAAGAAAAAAAAACAAAAAACAAAACAACAAAAATACAATCAACGATAACAGCTGCACCAGTTTACAGCAGGAAAACAATGAAGTAACAGCAACAGCAGCAACAATAATAATATAACAGTCATGTTAATGATGATGATGATGGTTATGATAACAATAATCACTCGTGAAGATGAAAAAAACTACAAACAACAACACCAACAACAAAATAACAACAAAATATCAAAAGCAACAACTGCAACAACTTTAAAAAAGACAAAAAAAAAAAAAAAAAAAAAAAAAAATGAATGAATGAATGAATAAACCGAGAAACAAAAATATTATCACCAGTATGATAATTTTATGATAATATATTTTAAATACACACGCACATCTTTGCCCAAAATTAATAGACGAACCTAAGATCAACGATTACAGTTAATACTAACATATGTTACAACATTTATCTACCTTTCTTTTTTCCGCAAATTTAACGCGAAAAGTTGATTTACTCTAACACACAACGACTTTACCGTTAAAGTGCTCAAACAGCGCATGCGCCATGTTAGGTACTGCCAAACGACCATTTGTTTTCGTAACCTCCTCGTCCGAAGTTAAAATAATATTTTCTAAAATAATATCCACGGGTTTGACAGCTATGACATAAACTGCAGAATTATGAGTTGCTGAAACGTACGTGTTGTTTTTGATGTACATGTGTTGAGTTTGTTGTTTCTGTTTTATTTTTAGAAATGGATTGTAACCGACTGAAACCTACCTGTGGATGAAATCATACAGTTATTAGGTAGAGGTAAGTTTAACATTTTTTTTTTTTTTGTCATCTTTGAAGTCGTCGTTGTCGTCGTTAGTAACGTCATCATATAGCAATAATAATAGTAGTAGTAGTAGCTGTAGTAGTAGTAGAAGCAGCTGCAGTAGTAGTAGTAGTAGGAGCAGTGGTAGTAGGAAATGAATTAGTAGTTGTTAAACGTCTAATATTTATGGTGAAAAGTATGAATGGAAATAGTAGTGTTTATTTATAAATACAGCAGTATTATTAATAGTCTTAATAACAGTAGTTGTAGTAGTAGTAGTAGTAGTAGTTGTTGTCGTTATTGTAGTTATATTAGTAGAAATAACAGTAGTATTATGTGTGTACGTATTTTTTACAAATACAGACACACAGTACATTGTTTTCTATATATATATATATATATATATATATATATATATATATATCTTTTACAAACTCATTTGATTGCGTCTAATGAAAGAGAACCAAAAAAAATAACAAGACAAAGAAAATAATATATATATATATATTTATTTATCTTCTTTGTTTTGTTATTTTATATATATATATATATATATATATAAATAAGAAAGAAAGTATAAAACGTATGCCATTAATAAAACAAAATGTACATTTAATAAAAATGTGTCAAAATTAACAGCCCACGTAGGGACTCGAACCCTAGACCCTCAGATTAAAAGTCTGATGCTCTACCGACTGAGCTACGCAGGCCCTGATAAAAATGTCTGATCAGATGTTACGAACGTATAACGTACAATGTAATTGTAGCCTGTAATGTTTGACAAAGAAGACTATATTCCATTTTAGACATCAGTATTTTGTTAACAAAATATATAAAATAAAATAAAAAATAATAATAATAATAAAAAAAAAATAATAATAATAAAGAAAAAGAAAGAAATAATTGAATATAATACATTGTTATTGTCAACTGAAAACTTTTTTCTTTCGTTTTGTTTTGTTTCTAAAAGGACAACAGTTATAGTATTTTTATCAGTATTAAAATTGTAGAAAATAAAATAATAATAATAATAATAATAAAATAATAATAATAATAATAATAATAATAATAATAATAATAATAATAATAATAATAATAATTCTTAGATCAATCATGTTGACTAAGATAACAAAAATTTTATGTTGTTTTTTCTTTTGTTGTTGTTCTTGTTGGGTTTCTTTTTTGTTGTTACTTCCCTCATCAAACTGATATTATCAAATATTGGTTTCTGTGGGTAAACAGGAAAGGTGGGCGGGGGTTAGAAAGAAACAAGGAAGTTGCTATGTATTTATCTTCAACAATTGTATATTTTTCTCCAATACCTTATTTTTTTTTTTTTTTCTTCTCTTTGTTAAGATGAAACACAAATATAAAATTTTCTCGGTGACATTATTGCTTTTATTATTATTATTTTTTATTTTTTTATTCTTTGTGTAATATTGGGACAAAATAAATATTGAAATGATTATAGAAAATAATTTATTTGCTTATCATAATTAAACGCGTAATTTATCATTTTTTTTAAAAATTGTTTGTTTATAAAATAGTCAAAAGTTGGGAGACTTAAAAATAAATAAATAAATAAATAAATAAATAAATAAATAAAAATAAATAAATAAATAAATAAATTAAGTAGATATGCAAATTAACAAAAATAACAAACAAACAAACTGTAACGTTTTAGAGATAAATAAATAAATAAACAAACAAATAGCATTAAGGGAAATAAATAAATATACATTTATCTAGACATCAGTATTTTGTTAACAAAATATATAAAATAAGAAACTTATGACTACAACATGTATTACAGCTCGATAAAGGATTTTCTAAAATTACGTTTACTACTGATTGCTAATATTTGTTTTTAACTAAATAATGAAAAAACATTTATTAAATTAGATATCCAAAGAATATAAAGAAGAAACAAACAAAAAAAGAAACAAAACAAAAACCACAAAAATCCCCAAGAGTAATCAGATAAAAAAAAATAAAAAAAAGCCCACGTAGGGACTCGAACCCTAGACCCTCAGATTAAAAGTCTGATGCTCTACCGACTGAGCTACGCAGGCTCTGATTAAAACTTCTAATCAGATGTTACGAACGTATAAAGTCCACTGTAATTATAAACAGTAATGTTTTATAAAGAAGAAAAGAAATAATAATAATAAAAATTGAATATAGTAACATTGTTACTGTAAACTAAAAACTGTTTTCTTTCTTTTTGTTTTGTTTCTAAAAGGACAAAAAATATAGCATTTTTATCGGTATTAAAAATATAAATATATATATATATATTTATATTAATTTTAGATCAGCCATTTGATTTACATTTTGTTTTGCTTTGTTGGTTTTTTTGGTGTTTTTTTTTTTTTCACATCAAACCGTTATTATCAAATATTGTTTCCTGTAGATAAACAGGAAAGGTGGGGGGTTAAAAAGAAGAAAAGGAAGTTGTTATGTATTTATCTTCAATAAATGAATATTTTTCTCCATGATCTCATTTTTTATTTTTTATTTTTTATTCTGTTTGTAAGATGAAACACAAATATAATTTTTTCCCAAGACATTATTAATTTTTATTTATTTTTTATTCTGTATATAATATGGAAAACAAATATTAAAATGATTATAGAAAATAATTAATATAATTTAATATGATTAAACATGTTATTTCGTCACGTTTCTCCTTTTTTTTTGGTTAATAAGATTTTCAAATGTTTTCAGAAGTAAGAGTATTTCAAAAGGTGTTTTATTTTTTTATTATTTAATTAACTTTTCACCATTTGTACATTTTTTATCTAAGAAAATATTACAGAAAAGAATAACAACAACAACAACAACAACAATAATAGTAACAATAAGAACGAATAAGAAAATAACTAAGTGAATGAGTAAATAAATAAGTAATAAGTCAATAAATAAATAAATAATTAATTAACAAATAAAAGGATCTACGTTTTCTAGAAAATAAATAAAACATTTCGCTGATAAAATTGAATCACCATGATACTGTAAACTCAGTTATAACTAATTTCAGTTATTACTAAAACAGTGAGTCAAAATAAAATGTATTATATATATAAAAAAAAAAAACATAATAATAAAAAAATAAATAAATAATTTTACAGCCCACGTAGGGACTCGAACCCTAGACCCTCAGATTAAAAGTCTGATGCTCTACCGACTGAGCTACGCAGGCTATGGTAAAAGCCTATAATCAGATGTCATTTTGACTTGAAACGTTTTATAAAGAAAAAAAAAAAAAAAAAAATAAAAAAGAAAGAAAGAAAAATATAAATAATATAAATTGTTTTCTTGCTAAAATCTTTATTCTTAAATATCTTTAATTTTTTTTTTATTTTTTTTTTTTTTTAAAATAATTCTTAGAGAAAAGTGGTTATTAAGATGAATAATGTTTTATGATTTCATTCACATCAAACCGCTATTATCAAATATTGTTTGTTTAGATAAACAGGAAAGAAGGGTTGAAAGAAAAAAAATGAACTTGTTATGTATTTGTCAAACGAATAATCAGATGCCATGAACATAAAACGTACAGCACGAGAATAATAATAACAATATTGTGAAGAAAAAATGTTATCTTGCAACAATCTTTCTTCTTGAAAATCATATTACCTTTTTTTTTTTTTTTACAAGTGTTAACAATTTTAAAATATTTCTTAGATGAACCATGCTGACGAAGTTCAGGAATAATTTATGGTTTCGTTCGCATCAAGCTGTTATTATGAAATATTGCTTTCTTCAGATAAACAGGAAAATGAAGAAACAAAAAATAAAAAAAAAAAAAAAAGAGTGAGAGAGAAAAAAAGAGAAGAAGAAGAAAAAAAAAAAAGTATAGAAGGAAGGAAGTTGTTATGTAGTTTTCAACAAACACATATTTTTCTAAAATAATTTTTTTTTTCTTTATTCTCTTTGTACGATGAAACAAAAATATTACAGTATTTCTAAAACTATTTTCAATTGTAGCTAATTTCTGTTATTAATTAAACGCACTGTTTATGAAATAATAATAATAATAATAATAATAATAATAATAATAATAATAATAATAATAAAAATTAAAGCCCACGTAGCGATTCGAACCCTAAACCCTCAGAGCTACGAAAGCTAAGTTTGATACTCCCAGTGACACGTTATGACGTAATAGATACACAATAGATTTGATTTACAAATAAGAAAAAGGTTTAGTTGGATGTACTAGTAATCTTAGATTGATTTTCAACACAATTTTCTATTTGTTACTAATTCTTCTTCTTCTTCTTCTTATTATTATATTGTTTTATTGTTTTCTTATTTTTCTTTTTTTCTTTTTCTTTTTCCCGAAATATAAGTATCTGTCCGTTAATTTGATATATGTCTCTCTACCTGATATAGAGACCAAAGGGAAATTAAAAAAACAAAAACAAAAAAAAAAAAAATGAGGAAGTTGTTCTCAGAAAACACGTACTTTATGTTTGTCTTCAATTTTTTATTTTTATTTTTTATTTTTATCTCTCGTGACCTTCCGTTTATTTTGTTCTCTTTCTGAGACAAAACGAAAAAATTAATGCTATTTTATTTAACTCTTTTTTTATTTTTTTTTTATTTTTAGAAAATGAATATAATTATTTATTATCGGCAAACGTGGAAAATGTCACACTTTTGTCATCATTTTTCTATTTGTGAGAAAGTTGAAATTTAATACTTTAATTTCAGCGCGGAATGAAATAAAAAAAAAAAAAAAAAAAAAAAAAAAAAAAAAAAAAAAAAAAAAAAAAAAAGAAACAAACAAAGAAAAGAAAACAATCACATGAAATTGATAAAACCTTTTTTTCTTACGATATTAGCATTGACGGATGACACCGAACTGTAGAGCATCAAAGTTTGTTTCAGATTACGTATGCGCAGCAGCTTTGTCTGAATCGTGACTAATAAATATTAATTTCTTTATTTATTTATGTTGTTTTTCTTAATTCATTCAGTTTATTTTTATATTTATTCATTATTAAGTCTTTGAAATTCTTTATTCTTGCTGTCAGAGCGACTGTCCATTTATTTAATTTGTTTGTCTATCTATCTGTCAATCTCTGTATCTGTCTGTCTGTTTGTCTGTCTATCAATCAGTCTATCTATCTATCTATCTATCTATCTATCTATCTATCTATTTATCTATCTATCTATCTATCTATCTATCTATCTATTTGTCTGTCTGTCTGTCTATCTATCTATCTATCTATCTATCTATCTATCTATATATATAAATATATATCCATCTATCTATCTGTATATCTATCTCTCTATCTATCTATTTGTCTGTCAATGTATCTGTCTGTTTATATGTCTGTCTGTCTGTCTGTTTGTCTGTCGGTCTCTCAGCACTTATATAACTGTCATTATGAAAAATCAGTATCCAAGAAAAATAACGCTAAACGATTTTTTATAAGAATACGAAAGAAACAAAAACGTAACCTAGCCCCAAAAAAACAACAACAACAAATAATTGTTTCACGTTTTATTAAAAAATCATATTAAAGATACTGCACTGCTTTACACACATATATCAATAACCAAATTTCAGTGACGTACTTAACATCACCAACATCTAAAGACCTCTGTCAATATTACACAGTCCCAGGAACAAAGATTAAATTATTGAGAAAAAAAACAACAAAAAAATTATTTCCTGCCATTGTTACTACTGGCAGCGGTTTATTTGTGTTGAACAATTTTCCGAGGAAACTGGTATTTGCTTTAGCCAAACCAATCCAGTATGTGACATTAGAAGTCGCAGTATAAATATATGCATGATATACGGAATTAATGCTGATGTGTACTTGTATCGCAGTGAACAAATAGACTGAATGTATTTTTGTCAACTTTCCTGTGAATACGTATTGTATTTCTAGACACCTATACTTTGTCAACAATCAAGAACAAAACATGTTTACATATAAACATAAATGGTAATTTACTTCTCTGATGTAGACATATATTCATACAATATAATAATAATAATAATAATAATAATAATAATAATAATAATAATAATAATAATAATAATAATAATAATAATAGCAGTATTGGCTATTATACTGAAGTCACAGATCTGAAAACGTTAGTTTAAACCTGCGTAGCTCAGTCGGTAGAGCATCAGACTTTTAATTTGAAGGTCTAGGGTTCGAGCCCCTACATGGGACTCAATTTTATTTTTTATTACTTTTTGTTTATAAACATTTTTAGTTTTATTGTAATCAGAAATAAACTATAAATAAAAATGGTTTTGGAATATCCTGCAAAATAACGTAAAATGTTTGCATAACGTGACATATACTGAATAAACATTTTAATTAAAATTGACCCCCCCCCCAAAAAAAAAAAAAAACAACCTTAACGATCAGCCATAAATATATCTGAGATGTTATGATAATGAAGTATTCTTAAAAATAACTAAGAATTTGGAATCTCATATACGTACATGTGATGCCAGTGAAATTATTTAGTCATTTAAATAACCTATTCATTCATTCGTTTATTTTTTGTTACTTACGTATTTGCTTACTTTTTGTTATTGTTATAATAATAATAATAATAATAATAATAATAATAATAATAATAATAATAATAATAATTATTATTATTATTATTATTATTATTATTATTATTATTATTATTATTATTGTTGATCTTAGTGTTGTTTTTGCTATTATTTTTATTACACTTATTACTGTTGTTGTTGTTGTTGATGATGTTTTTGATATATAGGTGCCATTATCGATCTTTTTCATAACTAAGATAATTAATTACTGATTAAACTTGCGATATAAATGTTTTGTCTCTAGTCAGAAGTACTGTGTGGCTTAATAATATAAAATAAAAATTTAGTTTAACAAACAAACGAACGGACGACGGACAAACACAAAAACAAAAACGTAAACAAAAGGAAAAAGAACAAATATTAGATATGCGCCTGTATTAGTGATATAAAATCAAGTCTACTATTTTATAATAATAATAATAATAATAATAATAATAATAATAAGAAGAAGAAGAAGAAGAAGAAGAAGAAGAAGAAGAAGAAGAATATGTAATACCAATTACCTACCATTTGTTTGAAGACATCATTCCTAAAGGTAAATCCGGCAAATTAACTGCTTAGTGTAGTAAATTCAACGTCATACCCATTCATGACGTCATAACCCTGAATACGTTAAGATCAGTACCCGGCGAAATGTCCCGAGTGAAACCGATTTTTCAAAACTAGATAATGCTTATATCAAAATGTAAATTTATTTTTTAAATCTAATTCTTTCTTTATGTGATTGTTATATAATTTGATAAAATCCTAAAAATGCTATAAATAAATAAACAAATAAATAAATAAATAAATTAGTAAGTAAGTAAAATGTATAGATTTATTATTTTTATTTATTTATTTATTAGTTTATTAGTTAGTATTCCCCATACGATATGTATACTGAATATTCGGGTAAAACAAAACATTACTGTTATGCGTGTTCTTCTGTATCTGAGAGCGTGTTTGTGTTCCCCTTCTCTCTCTCTCTCTCTCTCTCTCTCTCTCTCTCTCTCTCTCTCTCTCTCTCTCTCTCTCTCTCTCTCTCTCGCTCGCTTTCTCTGTGTATGTTCGCGCGTTTGTTTAAACTGTTTATTGTCACATCTGCGTGACAATATCAATGGTTCAATATATTTGCCGCTATTGCATCAAGCCTGCGTAGCTCAGTCGGTAGAGCATCAGACTTTTAATCTGAGGGTCTAGGGTTCGAGTCCCTACGTGGGCTGTAAAATTTTTATTTTGCATTAGTACTCAACGAATATCAAACCCGAACTGCATATAACTGATACATTTAGATTTCTTTCATTTAGAGAGTGGTCTTCTATTATTATTATAATTATTATTATTATTATTATTATTATTATTATTATTGTTACAATTATATGTATAATGTCAACGATATATATGGAGACAGGGATTGAAAATAAATAAATAAATAAAATAATAATAGTAATAATTAAATTAATTACTACTACTACTACTATTAATACAACTACCACTGTTACTAGTATTACTACTACTACTACTACTACTACTACTACTACTACTACTATATTAAAACATTTTTTTTTTTTTTGATCGCTGACTTTATGTCTTTTTTTTTTTTTTTTTTTTTAAAGCATGTACTTTTATCCACACAAACAATATTTTCCAATGACAGTATCAAGTTTCATTTGGCGGGAACAATATCCTATTTATTACATTTGCTGTCAGCGACGTTATATTACCTTTTCGACAGAGCTATAAATAGAACTGTAAACCGTGTTCGAGGTTATAAGGGGAGAGAACACCTGGATGATCTGTCATGCAGGTTCTTCGCGATTTATTTCCCTTGTTCTTCAAATACGTTCTCTTGTATCATAAATTAAGAAAGGTAAGCGGGTTGTATGAGAATTTGGCCGCACTACTAAAAATATTTTTTTTTTACTCCCGTGAAATTAGGTGTGTCAGTCAGTTTTCCCCATGAATGAATTAAATTAAATATTTATACTATGGGAATTATACGCTTAAATTTTTAAAGTGCTGAAATTGTGTTAAACTTATTAGAAATTGTAGGAAAAAAAAAAAAAAAAAATGAAATAAACTAACTAACTAACTAAATAAATAAAATAAAATAAAATAAAATAAAATATATAAATTAAATAAATTAAATTAAATTAAATTAAAATAAAAATAAATAAAAATATTATAATTCAAACAAATATTATATCAGCTAGACTTATTCCCTATTTTATTTCAATCTATTTCATTTAATTAATTAACACCATTTCGATTGCTATTTTCAGAGAACACACGAGAACACCAAGGCTTTTTCAATCATGAGTAAATGCACGCATGCGCTGTTTGACGACAACGCCAACCATTCACTGGACGAGGTCAGGCAACGTCTGGTTGAGCTGGAAGACGAGGAGGCCATCTTGAAACTGCCCGCCATCTTGTTTGTCGGAATCTTACTTCTGGCCGGTTTGTTTGGAAACCTCCTGGTGTGCATAGTGTACTATCTGAAATTCCCAGCTAGCACGTCAAAGTATTTCATTCTGAGCCTCGCCGTGTTCGACTTGTT
>CM022678.1:6913558-6926058 GCA_012295275.1 Chrysomallon squamiferum
TGAAGCTAGAATTTAATAAAATGGGGTGATCATCGGTGGTAACAATATAATTTTTTTAATTTGATTTAGCTTCATTTTATATACAAAATAGAAAGAAATATATAATAAATAAATAAATAAATAATAAAATAAAATAAAATGTGAAACAAAAGGCAGAAGACAAAAATAAAGAACCACACGCACATATACATACACGCACACGCATTACAGCACATCTACTTTTTCTCCCAAAATTCAAAAATATGCATCAACAAAAAAAGTGAATACAACGGGACGCCATTTAATCAACAACAACAACAACAACAACAACAACAACATCATCATCATCATCATCATCAACAACAACGTCGTCGTAGCGGCTACATGTTAGTCGTGTCGGTGCTGCTGGGCGTGGTCCCGTCGATGAGGAGATCGTCCCCCGGGAGAAACCGCGTGGACAGGAATAACAGCATGTTGAACGTCAGCACCTGGAACAGCATCACGACGAACACGACGTGGATGAAGCTGTTGGGCCCCAGGCTGTGGAACAGCAGCCCCCCGACGAACGGGAGAATCATGTTGCCGACGCTGATGCTGAGCACGCAGTAGGAGACGATCGTCGGCGTCATCGCTATCTGCTCGGACGTCCACGCGAAGCCGGCGCCCATCATCGGCGACGTGGTGAAGCCGAAGCAGCCCGAGCACAGCCACAGCAACGTCTCGTCCTTCGTCCCGAGGGTGATGAGGGCGAACCCGGTCGCCAGCAGCAGGAAGCCGTTGATGAGGATGATCCTCAGGCTGCCGAGGTACGGCGTCACGGCCGTGTTGATGACGCGCCCGAAGAGGCAGCAGGCGAAGAAGAACGACGTCATCAGCACCATCGTCTTCTTCCTCAGCTGCAGCGGGCCCTGCACGCCGAACAGCGTCAGGAACGTCGCGTACGTGACGATGTTGCCCACGACGGGGATGAAGTAGATGAAGACGAACGCCAGGAACGTGTAGTACAGCCACTTCTGGTTCAGTCGCGACGGGCCCGTCACCACTTTCTGCACGTTGCCGTCGTCGTCGTCGTCGTCTGACGTCACGTCGTGGTAGAGGCTGCGCGCGAAGTAGTAGAGGAAGGCGAACGCGCACGGCAACGTTAACACGCCGAGGTAAACGTACGCTTCCTTCACCCTCGTGTCCTTCGACGTGCAGTACCTTTCGTCCGGCAGGTTCGTCTTCGTGAAGTTCCGCGGCGTGATCACGTGACTCATGAGGAACTCTTCGTGCCGGTGCTCCTTGTTGCACAGAAACGGCTGCGTGATGAACGGGGCTAGGACGGCTCCCGCCATTGCCCCACTCAGGATGAACTGGTAAGGTACCGCCTTCTCCTGCCACAGGAACTGCACCTCTCGATCAAGACTGGGCGAGAAATACATTAGTAAGTATGTAAGTAAGTAAGTAAATAAGTGAGTATGTAGGTAAGTAAGTAAGTAAGAAAGTAAGTAAGTATGTAGTATGTAGGTAAGAAAGTAAGTGAAGTAAGTAAGTAAGTATGTAAGTAAGTGAGTAAGAAAGTAAGTAAGTAAGAAAGTAAAGTAAGTATGTAAGAAAGTAAGTGGTGGAGTGAAGTAAGTAAGTAGTGAGGAGGTGGGTGTAAGTAAAGTAAGTAAGTAGATAAGTGTAAGTAAGTAAAGTAAGTAAGAGAAAGTAAGTAAGTAAGTGAGTGAGTCAGTAAGTAAGTAAGAAAGTGAAGTGGTAAGTAAAGTAAGTAAGTGAAGTAAGAAAGTAAGTAAGTATGTAAGAAAGTAAGTGAGTGAGTGAGTAAGTAAGTGAGTGGGTGGTGAAAGTAAGTATGTAGGTAAGTGGGAGTGAGTGAAGTAAGTAAGTGAAGTGAGTAAGTATGTAAGTAAGAAAGTAAGTAAGAAAGCGAATAAGAAAGCAGGTACCTAAATATGAATGTAAATAAATAAATAAATAAATAAATAACGAAGTAAATAAATAAATATATAAATAAATATTTGAATAAATAAATGAATATCTAACTAACTAACTAACTAAATAAATAACGAACGAAGTAAATAAATAAATATATATATAAATAGATATCTAACTAACTAATTAACTAACTAAATAAATAAATAAGGAACTAAGATAATAAATAAATAAATGACATTAAATATGAAAATGCTAATGTTCGAATTATTTGTAAATTTCATTTTTATAATTCAGTCTATGAGTTCATTAAGTTAATAATAGTAGTAGAAGTAGTAGTAGTAATAGTAACAAATATAATATTAAATAATAATAATAATAATAATAATGATGATGATAATAATAAATAATAATAATAATAATAATAATAATAATAATAATAATAACACGTAAAGCCAAAGGAAATATACGTTTTAATTTAAGCGTAACGAAATTTAAATTCGTAAGTAGAGAAGTATATTAACATTTCTACTAAAAACATAAATAAATAAATAAATAAATAATAATAATAATAATAATAATAATGATAATAATAATAATAATAATAATGATAACAATAATAACAATAATAATAATAATAAATAATAATAATAATAATAAAATAATAATATTAATAACAATAACAATAATAATAATAATAATAGTGATAATAATAATAATAACAATAATAATAATAATAAAAAATAACAACAACAATAATAATAATAATAATAATAACGTTCATTATTTTCTTTGTAACTTAACGCCACTACTGACTCACACACGACCACGATTCCTTTGATGAACCCCTGCATCGTGAACATCATCATCAAGTAGGCGAAGCTCGGCAGCAACGCCATGACGATGTTGTTGATGGAGCCGACAAGAAGCGTCATTCCAAGACGAAGTCGTATGTCGATGCTGGTGAACAACGTCGCCATTATGGAGCCGACGACGGTGCCAACGCCGTTCATGAGAATGATGTAGGAGAAATCGCTTGTGCCCCCCGAAGCCATCAGCTCCAAATCCAGGAGGGTCGGGCCCATGACTGCATCGCTTATGCCCTAGTAAAACATGTAAACTGTTCGCTTATATCGTTAATAATAATAATAATACCCTAGTAACAGAGGTAATCTTTGGTTTATATCGTTAATGATACCCTAGTAATAGATGTAGTCTTTGGTTTATATCGTTAATGATACCCTAGTAATAGAGATAATCTTTAGTTTATATCGTTAATAATAATGATGCCCTAGTAACAGAGGTAATCTTTGGTTTATATCGTTAATAATAATGATACCCTAGTAACAGAGGTAATCTTTGGTTTATATCGTTAATAATAATGATACCCTAGTAACAGAGGTAATCTTTGGTTTATATCGTTAATAATAGTGACACGCTAGTAACAGAGGTAATCTTTGGTTTATATCGTTACTGATACCCTAGTAATAGAGGTAATCTTTGGTTTATATCGTTACTGATACCCTAGTAATAGAGGTAATCTTTGGTTTATATCGTTACTGATACCATAGTAACAGAGGTAATCTTTGGTTTATATCGTTAATGATACCCTAGTAATAGAGGTAATCTTTGGTTTATATCGATAATGATACCCTAATAACAGAGGTAATCTTTGGTTTATATTTAATATCCCTAGTTAATGATAATCTTTAGTTTATATCGTTAATAATAATGATGCCCTAGTAACAGAGGTAATCTTTGGTTTATATCGTTAATAATAATAATAATAACAGATGTAATATATCGTTAATAATAATAATAATAATAATATATCGTTAATAATAA
The DNA here is from genome assembly GCA_012295275.1 of Chrysomallon squamiferum. Lineage (NCBI taxonomy): Eukaryota > Metazoa > Mollusca > Gastropoda > Neomphalida > Peltospiridae > Chrysomallon > Chrysomallon squamiferum. Next base: position 6,917,300 of record CM022678.1, read on the forward strand.
CAACAACAATCAACAATCAATACAAATAGGGTAATCTTTGGTTTATATCGTTAATGATACCCTAGTAACAGAGGCAATCTTTGGTTTATATCGTTAATGATAGCCTAGTAATATATGTAGTCTTTGGTTTATGCCGTTAATAATAATAATAATAATAATAATAATAATAATAATAATAATAATAGTAGTAGTAGTAGTAGTGGCAGTAGAAATAATGATAGTAATAATAATAATTGTAGTAGTAGTAGTAGTAGTAATGTTAATGTTAATAATAATAATAATAATCATAGTAATAGTGGTAGTAGTAGTAGTAGTAGTAGTAGTAGTAGAAGAAGAAGAAGAAGAAGAAGAAGAAGAAGAGGAGCATTTTCTGTTGAAAGAAAAGTTAAATTTTTGTTAAAATTATTGTTCTCGCAGGTAAATATTGCAGCTGCAGTATAAAAAAAAAACACCTTGGAGATAATTGCTATCATCAACAGGTGGTTTTTATGACGTCAAAACATCATGCCGTATTGACGTCATACATTTGAAGGGTTATAACGGATGGATGCTTTTCTTTATTTGTTTTTATTATTATTATTCATTGATTTATTATTTTTCTTAACCCTGCATTACATAAACATACAAAAAGAACAAGAAAAAAATCATATTCAAAATAAAATCAGCATTGTTTTTATTGTACTGCCTAATTTATGACAAAATACATGTAATGTCGTGATAAACAGCGATGTACAACGAAGATGACATTAATTATTTATTTCACATTGGTGACGTCTCACATTTCGGTTTTGCCCTTTCCTTTTTTTTTTTCTGTTACGGATACTAAACTATTTTTCAATAATAACAATAATAAAAAAAATGTTATTAAATATTTACATACCGGCAGAAAAAATGCGTAGAAGAGCCAACATGTCTTCACCATCTTCCATACATCCAGGTCGTCAGCCATTTTTCAGTATTTTAAATAGTCGAAAATCCCCGTTCTTTATGAATAATGGTTGCTGTTATTTACAGTATCCTGATAGGGTAAAGACCACGTTAAAAGTACATGATCCATAACGATATTTTAATAATATGTTCATCTCACTGAACCGTGTCGTTCATCCACGTATCAAGGGACATAACTCTGAAATAAATAATTTGACGAAGCCATACTTTTTTTTTCTTCTTCCTTCTATCATTATTATTATTATTATTCTTTAAAGATTTTCTTGTTTTGTTTTTAAATATTTAGATTAATGATGCTTGTGACGAACTTTATAAGATTTCTTTTTCATTTACAAACACACAAACACGCAAACATATACACACAAATCATAATAATAATACTAATAATAGTAATCATCATCATCATCATCATCATAGCTGTTGTTATTATTATTTTACCTATCTAACTTACTTATTAGAAATGTTTATACAGGATGATAAAATACTGCGAACAGAATCGTCATTTAGCCACTGATGACGTCATAGCATGTCCACTTCTTTTGTTATTGGTTAGTTTACGCAGACTAAGCACTTTGAAACAATCTGCTAAGATGCATTCAACGAATACACTATTTTATTTATTTATTTATTTATTTATTTCGTGTTTGTTTCTTGTTGTTTTGTTGTTCTCTATTGTAATTATTTATCAGTAACATAACTTTGTCGAGAACTGATCCCTGAAGCTATTGTTCGATGTTATATCAGTGTGTGAGTGCCTTCGTTGCTACGTTTATCGTAAATTAACACAGATTATATAATTTTGCTCTAGGCATATAAGGCAGTGACAAATGTTTTAAATCGTATAAAAGTTGAAATAATTTGTACACCAGAGTGAGAAGTAGGTACACAGAAACACAGACACACACACACACAGATAGAGAGAGAGAGAGAGAGAGAGAGAGAGAGAGAGAGAGAGAGAGAGAGAGAGAGAGAGAGAGAGAGAGAGAGAGAGAGAGTAAGAAAAACGCTCTAGGCTACGTCACAATTCAGTATGTACAGTTTGTCCTTGAACGTTAATTACTAGAGCTTTGTAAGTGTTAAATTATATTAGTGTCTGTACACCTTCATATAATATAGATAGATAGATATTTGTTTATTTACACACACACACACACAAACACGTTTATATTTATATATATATACGTATACAAATGCTGTAACTGCTACTATTGTAATCACCACCACCACCATTATTATTATCATCATCTTCATCTTCACCTAAAATCACCAGAAGCTTAATGCATACTTGATTGTTAGTAAAGATTTGTTGTAATAAGAAATAAAACGGTAATTTTCGAAATGTGCAAATGTTTTAATGACCGATGTACATATGTATAATCAGACGAACAAATCAGAGTGTTTTTGTAAACAAGCAGCAACACACAGTATATAATGATGATGATGATGATGATGATACCATTACTCTACTGCTACTACTACTACTACTACTACTTCTACTAATAATAATGATAATAATACCAATACCACTATAACAGCAACTACTACCAACACTGCTACTACTACTGCAGCTACTGCTATTAGTACTACTACTATTACTACTACTATCAACTACTACAGCTAATAGAAGAAATAGAAGAAGAAGAACAACAACAACAACAAAATAATAATAATAATAATAATAATAATAATAATAATAATAATAATAATAATAATAATAATAATAATAATAAACGAAAACAAAAATAAGATAAAGATTCATTGATATTTCAGTCATTTAATATATATCCTTAGATGCATCCAAAACTAACAAAATCACATTTCAATTTTCACTTTCAACAACGATTTCTCTTTTCACGACGAACGCGCTCTCTGTCTGTTTAAGTCGGCGAGCTAAAAGAAAGAGGACAACGAAAACAAGTATTTGAAACACGACCATAAACACGACCAGGTAAAAATAACTCGTCGGACCGTAGCGGTGAAACACGATTCCTCCGAGAAAGGGCAGAATCATGTTTCCTACACTGATGCTGAACACACAGAACGAGAGGACGGACGGATGAAGGGAAATCTGCTCCGCCGTCCACGCGAATCCGGCTCCCATGAAAGGGGAAGAAAAGAAACCAAAAGCCGCTGTACAAATCCATAGAACGACCTTGAACTGTTGTCCCACGGTTATGAGGAGTATTCCGGTTACTAACAGCGCCAGACTGTTCACTACGATGATTTTCAAAGTCCCGCAACACGGGGTTATCACTGTGTTAAAAATCCGTCCGATCAGACATGACGCAAACAGCAGTGACGTCATCATCACCATGGAGTCTTTGGGAAGATGAAGAGGTCCGTAAACTCCGAACGCCGTCAGGAAAGTGGAGTAGAGAATCAAGTTACCAATCACTGGTAAAAAATAGAAAAATAAAAACACCAGGAAGGTGTAATACAATCTCTTTTGCACGATCTCTGTCGACGATTCCAAAGTCTTGTACGGAGGAGACACGGGATTTTGGTGACCGCCATTTCGGTTTCTGATCCAGTAGTAAGCGAAGGCCAGTGCGCATGGCAGAGTGATGCATCCTAGCAACACGTAAGCGAGCTGGACTCGTGAATCTTCGGCCGTGCAGACGTCGCTGGATGACGCAACGCTAGAAGAAGATCTGTTCTGTGTGCTGTTTGAACCTGTGTACGCGGGGTGACTGGAGTTTGTCACAGACCTCAGCGAACTGTTACTGCGAGAAATGAGGCCGTTCAAAGACAGGTCTTCGTGGACGTGTTTCTTGTTGCAGAGAAACGGCTGGGTTAGGAGAGGAGCTATCACGGCCCCGACCATTGATCCGCAGATGATGAACTGGAAAGGAACTCCTTTTTTCTCCCATAGTGAGTTGCACAGTTCAATCAAGACTGGAACGAGAAATGAGAAAAAATGTTTACAAAGATTTGACTTTACATTAAGAAGTTTTAGAATCATAGTTATATTTCATCTTGAACCCTTATTCAAACTTCGGTTCCTTTGTGAAGACATATTAACATAGACGTCATACATCCTAGTCATAATTTCTATTCAAGCTGAATCAACACTAATAATTCTGTCCTTTGTTAAAACCGGACAAACATATCATCATTATTATATAAACACGGCATAACAGTTTAATCTTTGGAAGCTAACAAAAAATTTAATAGACTGAAGTTATTTTTAAAATCTCGTTTTTATTGGTTAAATCATTAGAAATACGTACATCATTTAATATAAAGTATAATTTTATGTAGAGTTTCTTAGTTGCATAGGAAATATAATACTTTAAAGAAAGTGTATTTTATTTTAAGTTTACAGGAAAGACTATTCGAACCGATATCAGTTAATTGTAGATTCTGCACAATTAACCATCAGCCCTGGAATCTGTATACCAAGAAATATGTCAGCCTAGATTCAGCATAATTAACTACCAGCCCTGGAATCTGTATACCAAGAAATATGTCAACCTAGATTCAGCATAATTAACTACCAGCCCTGGAATCTGTATAATAAGATATGTGTCAACCTAGATTCTGCATAATTAACAATCACCCTGGAATCTGTATAACAAAACCTAGACTAGCGCACAGTTAACCAGAAGACGTGGAACCTGTATAATAAAATATGTCAGTTAAACTTAGATTCTGCATAATTGCCCTGGAATCTGTATAATTTATTCGACATCGTTATTACGTTTACAACGTCATTAACTCACAGACGACGATTATTCCTTTGGCGAATCCCTGCAACGTGAACATCACCAGGAGGTAGGCGTAGCTGGCAACTTGCGGCAGCACGACGTTGACGACTGAGCCGAACAGCAGCGTGACGCCGAGTCGTAGATGGACGTCGCAGCTGCTGAACAGCGACGCCACCAACGACCCGACGACGGTGCCGATGCCTGTTCCGAGGATGATGAAGGAGAAATTTCCCGTTCCTTCCGATACGAGCACCTCCAGGTCCAGCAGAGTGGGACCGAGCACCGCGTCGCTTATACCCTGAAATAAATAAACAAATAAACAAACAAATAAATAGATAAATAAAAATAAACAAATAAACAAACAAATAAATAAATAAACAAACAAACAAATAAATAAATAAATAAATAAATACACCCGTAAATAAACAAATAAACAAATAAATAAACAAATAAATAGATAAATAAACAAACAAACAAACAAACAAACAAACAAGTAAATAAACAAATAAATAGATAAATAAACAAATAAACAAACAAATAAATAAATAATTCTTAACAGAGAAACTGATATCTCTTCTAAAATCAGTCAATCAGCCTATCAACAACAAGACAGTATATCAGTCAGTCAGTCAGCTGTCTGTCTAATTGTCTGTCTGCCTGTCTCTCTGTCTGTCTGTCTGTCTAAAATGATAAAAACTTAAAATGACAGTTGAAACATACCGGCATGATGAAGGCCCAGAAGAGCCATAAAGTTTTTACTATTTTCCAGCATTGTCCACTTTCATCCATAGTTCAGCTTTTCATCACGCTGAAAAACGAAAACAAAACAAATACAGGGTTAAATAAATAAATAAATAAATAAATAAATAAGTAAATAAGTAAGTAAGTAAGTAAGTAAGTAAGTAAGTAAGTAAGTAAGTAAGTAAGTAAGTAAGTAAAAATAAAAGAAAGCTGGAAAGAAAAAGACGATACACAAACTAGTCAGTAATCTCTATAATAATGTTAGCGATTGGCCTGGTAAAAATAACATCGATTACATTGTAATAATCACTTTGCTAGTGCACTGCTGTTATCAATATTACTATTGCTACTGCTACTACTACAACTACTGCTGTTATCAATATTACTATTGCTACTGCTACTACTACCACTATTGCTGTTATCATTATTACGATTGCTACTGCTACTACTACCACTGTTGCTGTTATCAATATTACTATTGCTACTGCTACTACTACCACTGTTGCTGTTATCATTATTACGATTGCTACTGCTACTACTACCACTGTTGCTGTTATCATTATTACGATTGCTACTGCTACTACTACCACTGTTGCTGTTATCATTATTACTATTGCTACTGCTACTACTACCACTGTTGCTGTTATCATTATTACTATTGCTACTGCTACTACTACCACTATTGCTGTTATCAATATTACTATTGCTACTGCTACTACTACCACTATTGCTGTTATCAGTATTACTATTGCTACTGCTACTACTACCACTATTGCTGTTATCAATATTACTATTGCTACTGCTACTACTACCACTGTTGCTGTTATCATTATTACTATTGCTACTGCTACTACTACCACTGTTGCTGTTATCAATATTACTATTGCTACTGCTACTACTACCACTGTTGCTGTTATCAATATTACTATTGCTACTGCTACTACTACCACTGTTGCTGTTATCATTATTACTATTGCTACTGCTATTGCTACTACCCACCATTGCTACTACTACCACTGTTGCTGTTATCACTATTGCTGTTATCAGTGCTATTGCTGCTACTACTACCACTATTGCTGTTATCATTATTACTATTGCTACTTCTACTACTACCCACTATTGCTGTTATCAATATTACTATTGCTACTGCTACTACTACCACTATTGCTGTTATCATTATTACTATTGCTACTGCTACTACTACCACTATTGCTGTTATCATTATTACTATTGCTACTGCTACTACTACCACTATTGCTGTTATCATTATTACTATTGCTACTGTTACTACTACTATTATTGCTGCTGCTGATGTTAGTACTGCTATTACTACTACTAGTACTAGTATTATTATTACTACTACTACTTCTACTACTACTACTACTACTACTACTACTACTGCTGCTGCTACAACTACTACTGCTACACTGTTACTATCATCATTATTAATGTTAATTATTACTACTACTACTACTACCACTACTACTTTTATTTTTGTTTTGTTAATGTTGTTGTTGTTTAGTTTATATTATATTATATTATATTATATTATATTATATTATATTATATTATATTATATTATTTGATTAATTATTATAATTATTTCCTATAAGCTCAAAGCCAATTACGTCATAACCATTATTTATCTCTATCTTCCCTGTTACCGGGTTTTGCTTTCACGTATATATATAATAAATTATAATCTTGACAGTGATTTACAATGGTTATATTATTCAGACAGTATTTTATTAATATACATCCTTATCTTAATCACATCTGTATTTGACAGTTTTATCTACTTTGTTGAAATGTTTCATGGATTCGCAGTTAAGCTTTGAAAAGCATTCGAAATTATTTCATGGGATTGCTGAAGCGACAAACAAAAATTAATTTATTTCTTACTAATTCAAGATAAAATGACCTATAGCGTAGAATATTCTAATGATTTGATTATGCGTTATACAATATATTTATAATTAAAAATGTTCTATTACATTCATTTTCAGTCTGAATAAATTAATCTCTTAATAATAATAATAATAATAATAATAATAATAATAATAATAATAATAATAATAATAATAACAATAACAATAATAATAATAATTATAATAGTAATAAACAGTGTGAAAAAAGAAATTAGGGGAAAAAAAAAAAAACAAAAAAAAACAAATAAACAAATAAAAAGTAAATAGCAAAACACAAAAGAAAACAAAGTACACCAAAATACAAGTTTAAAGCGGTATTGAAAGAAATGGATGAAAAGGTGGATGGATGGATGGATGGATGGATGAATAAATGATTGAATATATAAATCAATTAAGTCACTGATATCAGTAAACAATATTCAAAATTCAATCAAATAATAAATCTCTCACTCATTCTGTCTCGCACACACAGACACACATGCACACACACACAACGCACGCACAGAGAGAAACGAACCCTTAAACACACACACACACACACACACACACACACATATATACACACCCACACATGCACACACATCGAAACAGACACAAACACATTCGTTTCTCTCTCTCTCTCTCTCTCTCTCTCTCTCTCTCTCTCTCTCTCTCTCTCTCTCTCTCTCTCTCTCTCTCTCTCTCGGACTCATTAAATTGACCGAAGATCATGTGACCTCGTTTAACAAACTTTACGACTCCTTACGAGCGATCCGTATGGTCCCGACAAACGCACGAACTCGAAAACTCGTCAAGTTTGTTGTTATTGAACTCGAAGAGCACAAGAGATATCTCTATAAGTTACAAAAAGTAACAAAAAAATACGTATTTACCTGTTGCTGTTCTTGTTTTCCTGTACGTCCCCGGCTCTCAGTCAGTTCAGTATAAACACCTGGACTTTCCCCGTGGGAAATGCGACAACACATCGAGAAAATACGAAACTACGGAGCATGACCGTTGAAACGCGTGTCATGGTAACCGGTGTCGGACAAATTTTCTCCTGCAAAGAAAAATGTCCGTGACACTTTGATCACGTAGGCTGATGCATTATAAAAAAAAAAAAAAAAAAGAACAAAAGTAACCGGGAAATAACCTAGACAATGTATTTCATTGACAGTATAGGACACAAACGTGAGACTGTATATATAAGAAAATGTGACCAGGTTTTAAGACTTCGGTAATATACGATGAATGAATTGAAAAAAAATAATAAAAAATAAAAATAAAAATAAAAATAAATAAAAAAGTAATGATAATAATAATAATATAAAATAAACTCAAACAAAAGTAAAATAATAATAAATAATTGACTATAAGCTATTTAATGTTTATATTAAATTATAATGTTTAAACGATATTTTTTTTTGTTTCTTTTTTTCTAGCATTTATGAATATT
>CM022678.1:6931058-6936058 GCA_012295275.1 Chrysomallon squamiferum
AGATTTTTAATTATTTAATTCTCTTTATGCATATATATATATATATATACTTTTATAATAATAACAGTAACAGTAATGATAATTATACTACTACTACTACTACTAAATATAATAATGATGATGATGATACTATATAATATATATATAATAATTATAATAATGATGATGATGATAATACTAATAATGATGATAATAATAGTAATGATGATGATGATAATAATAATACTAAAGAATCGTAGATCCCATTGCAGAAATGATTCAGAGTGGAACATCAATGCATGTTCTATTAATTGGAATAATTCAGCTTACGTCAACAGAAATAAAAGACACATTGTTATGAACCTGTATTCAGCATGATAAAAAACAACACCTGTTACGTTGTTACTGAATTATCAGTGCTGTCAGGTCTTGTAGACTGCAGACAAGATAATTATTTAAAAAAATATTTTTTGTTCAAATGTCTTGGATTTTCTGTGTATGTATGTAAGTATGTATGTAGTAATAGCAGTAGTAGTAGTAGTAGTAGTATTAATAGTAGTTGTTGTTGTTATAGTAGTAGTAGAGGTAGTAGTAATAAGAACAACAATAACAGAAACGACTAATAATAATATCAAAAATAATAATAATAATAATAATGTAGCACTGGTAATAGTAATAGCAGTAAAAATAGAAGTAGTAATAATACAAATTATAATATTAGCAGCAGAAGTAATAGTGATAATAATGGTAGTAGCAGTAACAGTAGTAGTAGTAGTAGTAGTAAAAAATATAATATTAGTAGCAGTAGTAATAGCAATACTAATGGTAGTAGCAGTAACAGTTGTAGCAATGGTGGTACTACTACTACTACTACTACTACTACTACTACTACTACTACTACTACTACTACTACTACTACTACTACTACTACTGCTACTACTATTACTAATAATAATAAATTTACCAGGCACACCTTTAACTTTATTATATTGATTAGTAATTATTTTGTATATTTATCTTTTTTCTTCATCTTCTTTTGTATTTCTTTCTTTCTTTCTTTCCCTCTTTCTTTTAAAAATTTTTAAATTTTAAATTTTTATTTATTATTTAAACCTGTATTTGTTTTGTTTTCGTTTGTGCAGCGTGATGAAAAGCTGAACTATGGATGAAAGTGGAAAATGCTGGAAAATAGTAAAAACTTTATGGCTCTTCTGGGCTTTCACCATGCCTGTATGTTTCAACTGTAAATTTAAGTTTTTATCATATTAAAACGAAAGATAGACAGACAGACAGAGAGACAGACAGACAGACAGACAGAGACACAGACAGACAGACAGAGAGACAGACAGACAGCTGACTGACTGGTTGTTGATAGGCTGACTGACTGATTTTAGAAGAGACATCAGTTTCTCTCTTTAGAATTATTTATTTATTTATTGCTTATTATTTAAGTGCTTATTATTATTTGATTTTTAGACAGATAGATGGAGACAGAGAGAGAGAGAGAGAGAGAGAGATAGATAGATAGATAGAGAGAGAGAGAGAGAGAGAGAGAGAGAGAGAGAGAGAGAGAGAGAGAGAGAGAGAGAGAGAAAGAGAGAGAGAGAGAGATTATGATACAGAGAAAGACGCTCAGAAAGAAAGATATACAGACACAAAAAGAATGCGAAGGAAGAAAGGAGATATACACAAACAGGTGTTTATATATATATGTATGTATGTATATGTATATGTATCTGTATGTGTTTTTTTATGTATATATATGTGTGTACATGTAGATATCTATATCTATAACTGTACATACACACGATTATTTTAGAAGAGATATCATCAGTTTTTCTGTTTAGAATTATTTTTATATTTATTTATTTATTATTTGTGTTTATTTATTTATTTATTTATTTGTTTGTTTATTTATTTGTTTATTATTTATCTATTTATTTATTTATTTATTTATTTATCTATTTATTTGTTTGTTTGTTTATTTATTTGTTTATTTATTTATTTATTTATTTTTTGTTTATTTATTTATCTATCTATCTATTTATTTATTTGTTTATTTGTTTATTTATTCATTTATTTACTTATTTATTTATTTGTTTGTTTATTTGTTTATTTATTTATTTGTTTATTTGTTTGTTTGTTTATTTGTTTATTTACGGGTGTATTTGTTTGTTTGTTTATTTGTTTATTTACTGGTGTATTTGTTTGTTTATTTACGGGTGTATTTGTTTGTTTATTTACGGGTGTATTTGTTTATTTACGGGTGTTTTTGTTTATTTATTTTTGTTTATTTACGGGTGTATTTGTTTGTTTATTTGTTTGTTTGTTTGTTTATTTGGTTATTTGTTTATTTATTTGTTTATTTGTTTATTTATTTGTTTATTTGTTTGTTTATTTGTTTGTTTATTTGTTTGTTTATTTCAGGGTATAAGCGACGCGGTGCTCGGTCCCACTCTGCTGGACCTGGAGGTGCTCGTATCGGAAGGAACGGGAAATTTCTCCTTCATCATGCTCGGAACAGGCATCGGCACCGTCGTCGGGTCGTTGGTGGCGTCGCTGTTCAGCAGCTACGACGTCCACCTACGACTCGGCGTCACGCTGCTGTTCGGCTCAGTCGTCAACGTAGTGCTGCCGCAAGTTGCCAGCTACGCCTACCTCCTGGTGATGTTCACGTTGCAGGGATTCGCCAAAGGAATAATCGTCGTCTGTGAGTTAATGACGTTGTGAACGTGATAACGATGTCGAATAAGTTTTGCAGATTCTAGGGCAATAATACAGAATCAAAGATAACGTGATTTTTAATTATACAGATTCCAGGGCAATTAAGTTTAACTGACATATTTTATTATACAGATTCCAGTTCTTCTGGTTAATTGTGCGCTAGTCTAGGTCTTATTATACAGATTCCAGGTTGATTGTTAATCATGCAGAATCTAGGCTGACGTGTATCTTATTATACAGATTCCAGGGCTGATGGTGAATCATACAGAACCTAGGTTTAAATGACATGTTACTGATTATGCAGACTCCAGGGCAATTTTTGCATAATTAAATTTAACGGTCCGAGCACGAAGACAAAAGTGTAACGTTTAATAACAGCAGGGCCTGTGCGAGATAATTACTTTTCAAATCAGATGCATGTGATTCGTTAGCGCGTTCATTTCTATTACTGTTGCTTTTATTTATTTTATTTTTTTTTTTTTATGCCACTGCTAGTACTCTTCTTCTTCTACTTTATTTATTTATTTATTTCCACTCTTTCTTACATGCTTTACATGCTTTAGTATGTCCTTTAGTATGTCCTTAACGAGTTCATGTCTCTTTATGTGAATGTTTGCGTATTTTTGTTTTAGTATGTGCATATGTTTATCAAAAGCGTGTAATTGTGTCTTCAACTCTTTCACTAGCTCCAAATATTCTTTCCTGTAAAGTTAAAAATATATATAAAAATATACTTTCTTTAGTATATTATAGAGTATTATATTCCATATGCAAGGAAGAAACTCAACATGAAACTGTGCTTTCTATAAAATGACGTACCTATCTTTAATGGTTTAACTAACATAAACGTGATAGATAAAAATAGCTGAAGACTATTTTCTTAGCTTACTTAATATATTTAGACTGTTGTCAGCATATTTCTACAATAAAACTGTTATGAACTGTTTATACAATAATGTTATGTTTGTCCATATTCTTAAGAAAGGACAAGATTGTAGCATGGTCTCAGTTTATACAGAAAAGTTTTTTTTTTTTATTATGCCTAGGATATATGACGTCTGTGTTTACAAACGAAGCCAAGTTTGAATAAGGATTCAGTAGACATTTAACTATGATTCTAAATCTTCTTAACAAAAAAGTCAAATAATTGTACACATCTTTTCTCATTTCGTGTTGCAGACATGATTGAACTGTGCAACTCACTGTGGGAGAAAAAAGGAGTTCCTTTCCAGTTCATACTCTGCGGATCAATGACCGGGGCCGTGATAGCTCCTCTCCTAACCCAGCCGTTTCTCTGCAACAAGAAACACGTCCACGAAGACCTGTCTTTGAACGGCCTCATTTCTCACAGTAACAGTTCGCTGAGGTCTGTGACAAACTCCAGTCACCCCGCGTACACAGGTTCAAACAGCACAGAGAACAGATCTTCTTCTAGCGTTGCGTCATCCAGTAACGTCTGCACGGCCGAAGATTCACGAGTCCAGCTCGCTTACGTGTTGCTAGGATGCGTCACTCTGCCATGCGCAGTGGCCTTCGCTTACTACTGGATCAGAAACCGAAATGGCGGTCACCAAAATCCCGTGTCTCCTCCGTACAAGACTTTGGAATCGTCGACAGAGATCGTGCAAAAGAGACTGTATTACACCTTCCTGGTGTTTTTATTTTTCTATTTTTTACCAGTGATTGGTAATTTGATTCTCTACGGCACTTTTCTGACGGCGTTCGGAGTTTACGGACCTCTTCACGTTTCCAAAGACTCCATGGTGATGATGACGTCATTACTGTTTGCGTCATGTCTGATTGGACGGATTTTTAACACAGTGATAACCCCGTGTTGCGGGACTTTGAAAATCATCGTAGTGAACAGTCTGGCGCTGTTAGTAACCGGAATACTCCTCATAACCGTGGGACAACAGTTCAAGGTCGTTCTTTGGATTTGTACAGCGGCTTTTGGTTTCTTTTCTTCTCCACTCGCTGGGGCTGGATTCGCATGGACGGCTGAACAGATTTCTCTTAATCCGTCCGTCCTTTCGTACTGCGTGTTCAGCTTCAGTGTAGGAAACATGATTCTGCCCTTTCTCGGAGGAATCGTGTTTCACCGCTACGGTCCGACCAGTTATTTTTACCTGGTCGTGTTTATGGTCGTGCTTCAGATACTTGTTTTCGTTGTCCTCTTTCTTTTAGCTCGCCGACTTAAACAGACAGAGAGCGCGTTCGTCGTGAAAAGAGAAATCGTTGTTGAAAGTGAAAATTAAAATGTAATTTTGTAAGTTTTGGATGCATCTAAATATATATTA
>CM022678.1:6943558-6963558 GCA_012295275.1 Chrysomallon squamiferum
TATTTATTTATTTGTTTGTTTATTTATTTATTTATCTATTCATTTATTTATTTATTTATTTGTTTGTTTGTTTGTTTGTTTATTTATTTATTTATTTGTTTATTTGTTTGTTTGTTTATTTATTTATTTATTTATTTATTTATTTATTTATTTATTTATTTATTTGTTTACTTATTTATTTATTTGTTTATTTGTTTGTTTGTTTATTTGTTTGTTTATTTGTTTGTTTATTTGTTTGTTTATTTCAGGGTATAAGCGACGCGGTGCTTGGTCCCACTCTGCTGGACCTGGAGGTGCTCGTATCGGAAGGAACGGGAAATTTCTCCTTCATCATGCTCGGAACAGGCATCGGCACCGTCGTCGGGTCGTTGGTGGCGTCGCTGTTCAGCAGCTACGACGTCCACCTACGACTCGGCGTCACGCTGCTGTTCGGCTCAGTCGTCAACGTCGTTCTGCCGCAAGTGGCCAGCTACGCCTACCTCCTGGTGATGTTCACGTTGCAGGGGTTCGCCAAAGGAATAATCGTCGTCTGTGAGTTAATGACGTTGTGAACGTGATAACGATGTCGAATATATTATACAGATTCCAGGGCAATTAAGTTTAACTGACATATTTTATTATACATATTCCAGGGCTGATGGTGAATCATACAGAACCTAGGTTTAAATGACATGTTACCGATTATGCAGACTCCTGGGCAATTTTTGCATAATTAAATTTAACGGTCCGAGCACGAAGACAAAAGTGTAACGTTCAATAACAGCAGGGCTTTTGCGAGATAATTACTTTTGAAATCAAATGCATGTGTTTCGTTAGCGCGTTCATTTTTATTACTGTTGCTTTTATTACTATTTTGTTTATGCCATTGCTTGTATTCTTCTTCTTCTTCTTTATTTCTTTATTTGTTTATTTCCACACTTTCTTTTTATATGTTCATCCGTGCTTTAGTATAGCCTTTATGTTCACGAGTTCGTGTCTCTTTGTATGAATGTTTGCGTATTTTTGTTTTAGTATGTGCATATGTTTATCAAAAGCGTGTAATTGTGTCTTCAACTCTTTCACTAGCTTCAAATATTCTTTCCTGTAAAGTTAAAAATATATATAAAAATATACTTTCTTTAGTATATTATAGAGTATTATATTCCATATGCAAGGAAGGAACTCAACATGAAACTGTGCTTTCTATAAAATGACGGACCTATCTCTAATGATTTAACCAACATAAACTAGATCTCTAAAAAAAATTGCAGACTATTTTCTTAACTTACTTACTATATTTAGTCTGTTGTCAGCATATTTGTAAGATCAGCTGCTAGGAAGTGTTTATAATAATAATAATGATGTGTTTGTCCGGACCCCATCAAAGGATAGAGTTTTAGCGTGGACTCAGTTTATTCAGAAATGTTTTTGTTATTATGACTAGGATATATGACGTCTATGTTAATATATTTTAACAAAGGAACCCAAGTTTGAATAAGGATTCAGTAGAAATTTAACTATGATTCCAAATCTTCTTAACAAAAAAAGTCAAATAATTGTAGACATTTTTTTCTCATTTCATGTTACAGATTCGATTGAACTGTGCAACTCACTGTGGGAGAAAAAAGGAGTTCCTTTCCAGTTCATTCTCTGCGGAACAATGGCCGGGGCCGTGATAGGTCCTCTCCTAACCCAGCCGTTTCTCTGCAACAAGAAACACGTCCACGAAGACCTGTCTTTGAACGGCCTCATTTCTCGCAGTAACAGTTCGCTGAGGTCTGTGACAAACTCCAGTCACCCCGCGTACACAGGTTCAAACAACACACAGAACAGATCTTCTTCTAGCGTTGCGTCATCCAGCGACGTCTGCACGGCCGAAGATTCACGAGTCCAGCTCGCTTACGTGTTGCTAGGATGCATCACTCTGCCATGCGCACTGGCCTTCGCTTACTACTGGATCAGAAACCGAAATGGCGGTCACCAAAATCCCGTGTCTCCTCCGTACAAGACTTTGGAATCGTCGACAGAGATCGTGCAAAAGAGGTTGTATTACACCTTCCTGGTGTTTTTATTTTTCTATTTTTTACCAGTGATTGGTAACTTGGTTCTCTACGGCACTTTCCTGACGGCGTTCGGAGTCTACGGACCTCTTCGCGTTTCCAAAGACTCCATGGTGATGATGACGTCACTGCTGTTTGCGTCGTGTCTGATCGGACGGATCGTTAACACGGTGATAACCCCGTGTTGCGGGACTTTGAAAATCATCGTAGTGAACATTCTGGCGCTGTTAGTAACCGGAATACTCCTCATAACCGTGGGACAACAGTTCAAGGTCGTTCTATGGATTTGTACAGCGGCTTTTGGCTTCTTTTCTTCCCCACTCTCGGGAGCTGGATTCGCGTGGACGGCGGAGCAGATTTCTCTTCATCCGTCCGTCGTCTCGTTCTGCGTGTTCAGCATCAGCGTAGGAAAGATGATTCTGCTCTTTCTCGGAGGAATCGTGTTTCACCGCTACGGTCCGACCAGCTATTTTTACCTGGTCGTGTTTATGGTCGTGCTTCAAATGCTGGTTTTCGTTGTCCTCTTTCTTTTAGCTCGCCGACTTAAACACACAGAGAGCGCGTTCGTCGTGAAAAGAGAAATCGTTGTTGAAAGTGAAAATTAAAATGTAATTTTGTAAGTTTTGGATGCATCTAAATATATATTAAATATTGAAATATCAGTGAATCTTTATCTAATTTTTGTTTTCGTTTTTTTTGTTTTTCTTTTCTTTTGCTATTATTATATTAATATTATTTTTGTTGTTTTCTTCTTCTTTTCTTCAACTAATTATTGTTGTTATTTTTCTTCTTATTATTAATATTATTATCATTGTTATTATTATTGTTATTATTATTATTATTATTATTATTATTATTGCCGTTGTTGCTGTTGTTGTTGCATCGAGTGCCGCTGCTGCTGTCATTTTTCTTTTTGTTCTTAGTATCGTTGTCATAATAGTATCATCGTCATCATCATCATCATCATGAATTTTCTCATTTCTGTTGTTATTTTTAGCATAAGCCCCGTTTGCAGAGATTTCTACTAAAGGGTGCGTAATCGACAAACAAAATGACTGCAGGTGCTGTTATCTCCCCTACATCGTTTTATTTTTATTTTTATTTTTATTTTTTTATTTTTTCTTCTCTTTTTTTTTAAAAATTATTTTATACTAGTATTCAGAATGCAGTAGGTGCGTTATCTGCATTCAGGGAAGTAAATGGCAAGGGAGATAATGATTCCAATACGGATTCACAGAAAAATTAACGACATTGGTAACGTTAAAGGAAATTTCTACTGTCTGTTACGATATGGGACTCGTCATAATTGAGAAAACATCATACAGTTGTTTTCATTTTCCCCCCCCCACACCCCACCCACCCACACCCCAGCAGACTCTGGGGGTAACGTACGCATCCCTCACAATCCCCTGAATAGAGAGACCTGGTAGTAGCAATATTAGTATTAGTATTAGTATTAGTATTAGTAGTAGTAGTAGTAGTAGTAGTAGAAGTAGTCGTAGTGGTAGCAGCAGAAGCAGACGTTTTTAACTGGTCGTAGTATATGTACCACTTTTCTTGCTGTTGCTGAAATCAAACTGCAAATAGAACTGTGTAACAATAGCGAAAATAAATATTTCTTTTCAAATCACTGTCTTATTATTTGCTAAACAACTCCCAAATACAGCGGCGGGGGGGGGCTCTATAGCATTCCCCCCCAAACATCTTAGGGCATCACTGACCTATCTAAATCTGGTTTCGGTTTAGGATAACCCATTCTAAATCGCATAAGTCTGAGAGTGCCACCGACGTAGATTTTATCCACCGTCCCAAACGGTTGTCGGTGTCGAAACAGATGATATTTCAAACCGTTCACCGCGATCTCGTAATCCTGAACGCGAACCACGATCTTAACCTGGATTTGTTCACCCCGAACGAGCTTACGCCCATTTTCCGAGTCCAGCCATGTTCCATTCTCCGCCCTGGAAGCGAACGTTATGGCTGAAACTTGGTAGTCGTTCACGTAGAGCCTCATCGTGAAGGGCAGTGACGCAGAACCGCTGAACAGATGCATAACGAAGATGCACGTCTTCCTCAACGCTACGGCTGTCACCTCTATGGAAGAAGCCACGTCTAAAGGGGCAGGGGATCGAAACGTTCAGCTCCGTCACCGCTCGTCTTCTGATCAGCGAGAAGGTGCAGTTGTGCTGCTGGAACCGTCTCGACTTGAAACAGTCGATAACTCGAACTCCAGAGCACGAACTGTAAGAAGAATTGCATCCGTACGCCGTCACGTTCGTTAGCGGCAAGTCGAGGTATTCCGTACGTCCTGAGTCCTCATCGTCGTCGTCGTTGTTGTTGTTGTTGTTGTCCCGAGTGACGACGACGTCGCACGAAGGTCGGTGCAGTCTGTCGACTCGACATATCGACCGGTTCGGACACGTCGTGCGTGTCGCGCAGCACGGACCCGAAATCGAGTCCGGCCATTCCGTCACGTGACTGATTAGTATCGGATCTCCTGCCTTCCCGTCGTCCCCCGCCGGGGTTTCGACTCGTCCGTCCAGCAAGAGACAGCGGAGAGTTTTCTTGTCGAAGCTGACGGTTTGACATCGAGGACTCAGCTTGCAGCTCGCCGCACAGGAGAACTGAGAAGAGTTGGGAAGATCTTCCAGAACCTTCGCCTCGTTTGACTGCGCCTCGAGTTCTTTCGTTTGTTTGGGGCTTACCCTTGAAGACGAGACGCAGAACAGGACAGCACATACCAGACTTTTAGCTGAAAACAACAACAACAACAACGTGGAAATAACTAAATGTTATAGAGAATAAAAAAAATATATAACGATCCAGTCTGAATCGTTTATTATTCGATTATGTTTTTGAATAGAATTCAGGTTGAGGATCCGTGATCTGAAATTCCGAAAAGCTCCGAAAAGCTCCGAAAAGCTCCGAAAATCTCCGAAATCGGAAACGATTTCCGAGCAAAAGGAAATAATAATATCTTACAGTTTCCGGACATATACAAACCGTATTTTATGCACACAATTATTAAAACTATTGTTTATAAAGCCCTGCAGACTATCTGTGTTAGCTATATACGAAAAGTAAATGGTATTTATATTTGAACATAGATTCTATTCTTATGCTGTCTCTTTACATTCTTAATCCGAAATATTCCGAAATTTGAAAAACTTCCGGTCCCAAGAATTTCGGATAAATGATTCTCAAGTAGTATAGTAGAAGCAGCAATAGCAGTGGAAGTAGTAATAGTAGTAATAGTAGTAATAGTAGCTGGAGTAAAACTAGCAACAACAGCAGTGGTAACAGTGCTAACTGATTAGTAGTAGTAGTAGTAGTGGTAATAGAAGTAGTAGTAATAGAAGTAGTAGTAGTAGTAGTAATAGTAGTAATAGTAGTAGTAGTAGTAATAGTAGTAATAGTAGCTGGAGTAAAAATAGCAACAACAGCAGTGGTAACAGTGCTAACTGATTAGTAGTAGTAGTAGTAGTGGTAATAGAAGTAGTAGTAATAGAAGTAGTAGTAGTAGTAGTGATAGAAATAGTAGTAATAATACAAGTAGTAGTAATAGAAGTAGTAGTATTACTAGAAGTAGTAGTAATAGAAGTAGTATTAGTAATAGTAGTAGTAGAAGTAGTAGTAGTAATAGAAGTAGTAGTACTAGATCTAGTAGTAGTAGTAGTGATAGAAATAGTAGTAATAATACAGGTAGTAGTAATAGAAGTAGTAGAAGTAGTAGTGGTACTAGAAGTAGTAGTAGTAATAGAAGTAGTAGAAACAGTAGCAGTAATGTAAGTAGTAGTAGTACTAGAAGTAGTAGTAGTAGTAATGTAAGTAGTAGTAGTAATAGAAGTGGTAGTAGTAATACTTGAAGTAGTAATAGTAGTACTGGAAGTAGTAGTAGTAGAAGTGGTAGTAGTAATAGTAGTACTGGAAGTAGTAGTAGTAGAAGTGGTAATAGTAATACTAGAAGTAGTAATAGTAGTACTGGAAGTAGTAGTAGTAGAAGTGGTAGTAGTAATAGTAGTACTGGAAGTAGTAGTAGTAGTAAATAAAAAATTGTTACCTGCCATCATTTTAGGACTGCACAACGAGAGTTTGGGAAACTGACAGATAAAGTAGTTTTTAAACGTTCCTTCACTCCTTGTATCGGTAAATCAACATTTCAAACTGCTTTGTAAGACAGAAACCAAGATAATTTAAATGTGATTTTTCCTCTAAAGAAAACTTGTATGTATATGTACATGTATATACATATATATATATATATATATTTGTTTCAGTTGTAGGATGAATGAGTGTAAAGTCTGACATTTACAGATAAGAGGAACATATGCATTTACATCAAATATTTAAAATCTCCTTGACGTTTTCTTTTTATTGCTAATGATTGTTAAAGCAACTGCGTGTTTACTTACTGTTTGTATTAGTAACGTTCGTTATATGCCAGTGGTAGTAGTAGTAGTAGTAGTAGTAACAGTAGTAGTAGTAGTAGTAGTAGTAATAATACTATTACTACTATTTCTAACCGTTACTATCATTATCACATAATAAATAAATAAATAAATAAATAAAGAAAGAAAAAAGAAAGAAAGAAAGAAAGAAAGAATGAAAGAAAGAAAGAAATAATAAATAAATAAATAAATAAATAAATAGCTCATTTACGTAAATGGAATAACATTTGAACATTTATTTTCTACAACAAAATTTTTTTACACACATACTGTCACTGCAACAGTCAGTCTTTCGCGTTAAATAATAATAAAATATTTTGTCGTGCTAACACAGAAAATACTGTTCAAACAATGTTTTCTTTATAATGTTCTTCATACTCCATTCTCTCCGTCTTTAGATAAATACAGTTCTGTTATTTCTCTGAATTTCTTGTGTCTTTTGTTTTGTCTTTTATTAATGTCTGTATCCCCTTTCATTGCGAGGCAAGTGATCGTGTACAGTTGGCTGATAGAATGGTGAAGTTTGGTTGTTGTTTGGTTGATGTTTGGTTGTTGTTTGGTTGATGTTCGGTTGTTGTTTGGTTGATGTTTGGTTGATGTTTGGTTGTTGTTTGGTTGTTGTTTGGTTTTTGTTTAGTTGTTGTTTGGTTGATGTTTGGTTGATGTGTGGTTGTTGTTTGGTTGTTGTTCGGTTGTTGTTTGGTTTTTGTTTAGTTGTTGTTTGGTTGATGTTTGGTTGATGTGTGGTTGTTGTTTGGTTGTTGTTTGGTTGATGTTTGGTTTTTGTTTAGTTGTTGTTTGGTTGATGTTTGGTTGATGTGTGGTTGTTGTTTGGTTGTTGCTCGGTTGTTGTTTGGTTGATGTTTGGTTGTTGTTTGGTTGATGTTCGGTTGTTGTTTGGTTGATGTTTGGTTGATGTTTGGTTGTTGTTTGGTTGTTGTTTGGTTTTTGTTTAGTTGTTGTTTGGTTGATGTTTGGTTGATGTGTGGTTGTTGTTTGGTTGTTGTTCGGTTGTTGTTTGGTTTTTGTTTAGTTGTTGTTTGGTTGATGCTTGGTTGATGTGTGGTTGTTGTTTGGTTGTTGTTTGGTTGATGTTTGGTTTTTGTTTAGTTGTTGTTTGGTTGATGTTTGGTTGATGTGTGGTTGTTGTTTGGTTGTTGTTTGGTTGATGTTTGGTTTTTGTTTAGTTGTTGTTTGGTTGATGTTTGGTTGATGTGTGGTTGTTGTTTGGTTGTTGTTCGGTTGTTGTTTGGTTGATGTGTGGTTGTTGTTTGGTTGTTGTTTGGTTGATGTTTGGTTTTTGTTTAGTTGTTGTTTGGTTGATGTTTGGTTGATGTGTGGTTGTTGTTTGGTTGTTGTTCGGTTGTTGTTTGGTTGATGTGTGGTTGTTGTTTGGTTGTTGTTTGGTTGATGTTTGGTTTTTGTTTGGTTTTTGCTTGGTTGATGTTTGGTTGATGTGTGGTTGTTGTTTGGTTGTTGTTTGGTTGATGTTTGGTTTTTGTTTAGTTGTTGTTTGGTTGATGTTTGGTTGATGTGTGGTTGTTGTTTGGTTGTTGTTCGGTTGTTGTTTGGTTGATGTGTGGTTGTTGTTTGGTTGTTGTTTGGTTGATGTTTGGTTTTTGTTTAGTTGTTGTTTGGTTGATGTTTGGTTGATGTGTGGTTGTTGTTTGGTTGTTGTTTGGTTGATGTTTGGTTTTTGTTTAGTTGTTGTTTGGTTGATGTTTGGTTGATGTGTGGTTGTTGTTTGGTTGTTGTTCGGTTGATGTTTGGTTTTTGTTTAGTTGTTGTTTGGTTGATGTTTGGTTGATGTGTGGTTGTTGTTTGGTTGTTGTTTGGTTGATGTTTGGTTTTGTTTAGTTGTTGTTTGGTTGATGTTTGGTTGATGTGTGGTTGTTGTTTGGTTGTTGTTCGGTTGTTGTTTGGTTGATGTTGGTTGTTGTTTTGGTTGTTGTTTGGTTGATGTTTGGTTTTGTTTGGTTTTTTGCTTGGTTGATGTTTGGTTGATGTGTGGTTGTTGTTTGGTTGTTGTTTGGTTGATGTTTGGTTTTGTTTAGTTGTTGTTTGGTTGATGTTTGGTTGATGTGTGGTTGTTGTTTGGTTGTTGTTTGGTTGATGGTTGGTTGATGTGTGGTTGTTGTTTGGTTGTTGTTTGGTTGATGTTTGGTTTTTGTTTAGTTGTTGTTTGGTTGATGTTTGGTTGATGTGTGGTTGTTGTTTGGTTGTTGTTCGGTTGTTGTTTGGTTGATGTTTGGTTGATGTGTGGTTGTTGTTTGGTTGTTGTTTGGTTTTTGTTTGGTTGATGTTTGGTTCTTGTTTGGTTCTTGTTTGGTAGATGATTGGTTGTTGTTTGGTAGATGTTTTGTTGTTGTTTGGTTGTTGCTTGGTTGATGTTTGGTTGTTGTTTGGTTGTTGTTTGGTTGTTGTTTGGTTGATGTTTGGTTGTTGTTTGGTTGATGTTTGGTTGTTATTTGGTTGTTGTTTGGTTGATGTTTGGTTGTTGTTTTCTTAACGTTTGGCTGGAGGTTTGGTTGATCCGGCTGTTTGAAGTTAGGCTAGTTGACTGGTTCTTTGTTGGTTGGTTGACGTCACGTTGGTTGTATTCGTGTACAGTTAGCTTCTTTGGTCAGTGGCTGCGACGGACACGCCCGCTGACCTGTCAGAAAGCGTGCCCGTCGTAGACGTGCTTCACAACAGCTCGCTCTGATTAGCACATTAATGTTGTTTTTTTCAAGGTTCAAGTGGTTCAGTTTGGTTGTTTGGGTTGGTGAAGAGAAATGGTTGATGTTTGGTTGATCTGAGTGAAATAAATGAAATTATGATGACCGATTGGTTAGTGTTATTGTTGTTGTTGTTATTATTATTATTATTATTATTATTATTATTGCTACATTATTATTAGTATTATTGTTATTGTTACTATTGCTATTATTACTATTATCATTACTATTGCTGCATTATTATTATTATTATTGTTACTGTTACTGTTGCTATTATTATTATTATTATTGTTGTTGTTGTTGTTATTATTATTATTATGATTTATTTATTTATTTATTTATATTTATTTATATTTTTATTTTTATTTTGTCTCAAGACTGCCTTTCGTAGAAAGTAAAATTTTACATCATATCTTTTCTGGATCTGGGGAGACGAAATATAAATTTGAAACAGTCTGACATGTACATATTTTATATTTGTCATCTTACATATTTGATGTCTGACATTCAGAGTCTTCTCCGTTTTCCTTCTAAAAAAAAAAGAAAAAAAAAAAGAATAGAGATGACGTTAATAATAATAATAATAATAATAATAATATTAGTAATAATAATAATAATGACAAACAGAAAGAAAAAAAAACAAAACAATGACATTAAAACAGGCTTGTTGTATGCTGCACATTTCAAAGTTTACTGCGTTTGTGTTTTAATGTGTGTGTATGTATAACTGTGTGATGTTTATTTAAATGAGTGTGTGTGTGAGCGTGTTGTTGTTGTTTTTGTATGGGGGGTTATGCACGTAATTTGATGGTTAGAAAGGCGGGTGTGGTCTGGCCCCTTGGAATGCCGGGATAGTTCCCGGTGAATCCCACTGTGTAGGTGTGTGCGTGTGTGTGAGTGCGTGTGTGTGAGTGCGTGTATATGTGATTGTGATCGTGAGATTGCGTGTTTTTTCGGTCGGAGAGAGAGAGAGAGAGAGAGAGAGAGAGAGAGAGAGAGAGAGAGAGAGAGAGAGAGAGAGAGAGAGAGATTAGGTGTATGCATGCACTTATGCCTTTCAGTGTTTATTTGTGAACATCGAAGTATGTGTAGATATATTGCATACTTAACTCTAAGTTTGTCGACATTTCCAAAGAACTAAAGTCAAACCTGATATCTTAGTCGAAAAGAAAGACCAGACAATGGGCTTTGTTTGAGAATAAATAATAGAAACTGGAAATATAACTATCCATACATAATAAATAACAGAAAACAAATTTCGCCCAAAAAAAAAAAAAAAAAAAAAAAAAAAAAAAAAAAAAAAAAAAAAAAAAAAAAAAAAAAAAAAAAAAAAAATAAAAAAAAAAAATATGTAAAAAAAAAAAAAAAATAAAAAAAAAAAAATAAAAGAACTTTTTTTTTCTGTTTTGGTTCAATGTTAATTTGGAAATATTTTAAAAATTTATACGTTGGGTTTGCTATAGATTTCAAAGCTAAAATGTTTCTTTTTAAGTAGAAAGACATTAAATACAGACCACGTTGTAATATAAAAGGAAAAATGTATAGAATCATTCTACAGAAACAAGAAGAAACTAAAAGGGTATGTGAACGCGCCATTTTGAGAAGATGAAATTTCTTAGAACAGGTAACATTTTATATTTATTATTATTAATAATAATTCAACTGTTACTACTACTGTTACTACTATACTACTACTATCAATACTAGTACTACAACTACTCATACTATTATTAAAACTACTGTACAACTATTGCTGCTAACAATACTACTTATATTACAATTACTTGTACTACTATTATAGCTATTATTATTATTGTTGCTACTAGTGTCAGACTTAGTAGTACTATTACTATTAATACTGCTACTATTGCAGCTACTGTTATTATTACTACTGCCACTACTATTGCTACTACAATTATTTTGCTAGTGTATTTACTTTTCTCTCACTTGTTTTATTTTCTTCTTCCATTTTAGCTAAGTTAGTGGTATGTGCTGTCCTACTTTGTATTTTGTTCCAAAAAAAGTAAACTAACAAAAAAATAATAATAATAATAATAATAATAATAATAATAATAATAATAATAATAATAAAAGACGAAGCAATTATTGACGACATAATGCAGAAAGATTGGATGGTCATACTTTTATTCTGAATAACGTTCTGTTTTTCCCTCTTTTTTTTCAGCTAAAAGTCTGGTATGTGCTGTCCTGTTCTGCGTCTCGTCTTCAAGAGTAAGCCCCAAACAAACGAAAGAACTCGAGGCGCAGTCAAACGCGGCGAAGGTTCTGGAAGATCTTCCCAACTCTTCTCAGTTCTCTTGTGCGGCGAGCTGCAAGCTGAATCCTCGATGTCAAACCGTCAGCTTCGACAAGAAAACTCTCCGCTGTCTCTTGCTGGACGGACGAGTCGAAACCCCGGGGGGGACGACGGGAAGGCAGGAAATCCGATACTGAATCAGTCACGTGACGGAATGGCCGGACTCGATTTCCGGTCCGTGCTGCGCGTCACGCACGACGTGTCCGAACCGGTCGGTCTGTCGCGTTGACAGACTGAACCGACCTTCGTGCACAGATCAGCTTCAGAGTAAAAAATTGACATCGAAAGCTGTGACGGAGTGTGGGGGAAACTTCACCCCACGGAACACGGGTGTGTCCGGTACTTGAACATCCAGCTGAAGAACCCGTCGGTGTACAAATGCAAGCCTGACTCCTCCTCCGCCTCCGCCTCCGCCTCGGCCGCTGGGTGCAAAGCAACGGGTGTGGCCGAGTGTAGGAACGGAGGCGTTTGGACGGAAAACAAATACAGAATTACTCTCGATTATTTCACTCTGACAACCTCAGACATCGACTTCAGTCTGAAAATCCCCTTGCCCCTCTGCGTGGGCGCGTCCGTCGAGGTCGTCGGAGAGACCGGCGGGGACGTGAGCAGCAGAAGCCACCTCAAACTGAGCCTGCAGAAGTCGTCGCTGGTGCTGATGTCGATGCTCGTCATGGTCCACAATCGCGAACTGACCGTGAGCTTCCTCACGATCGGTCCCGGAATCCCGACGGATAACGAGTCGGCGTTCGGAGAGCTGCCGGGAGGCGAGTTCAATTTCACGATCGTTGTCGAAGCCGAGTGTTACGAGGTTCGGCTGAACGGGAAGGTCTTGCACAGGTTCCGTCACCGGGCGCCGTTCGGTCTTGTCCGGGATCTGCTGATTGTGAGTCGCTTGAAACTTTCGAAAGTTCGGATCGGATACCCGAAATAAGGATTTTGTTTTTGTTTTTGTTGTTTGTTGTTTATTGTTTTGTTGTTTTGTCAACGAATTGCCAAAGTGTTGATGATTCATTTTTTGACTTCCTCTGTTTATGATAAGACATAAAGCGTTTTTCTTCTGTTGAAGTAGTTGATTTTAATGGTTTTAATTTATTTATTTATTTAAGGTGCTGGCGTGGTATTCATTGTGTTGATTTCGCTGTCGTTTGACTTTTACTGTGGTTTAAAATAAATTTAAATAAAACCCAAATAAAATTAAAACTGAATAATTAATTCTAATAAATACATAAATACTAAATAATGAATGGATAAATCAAGTAAAATTATATACAATTATAATAAATAAATAAAAAATAAATAAATAAAAAAGGAAGAAAATAAGTAAGAAAATAAACAATTGAATAAAGAAATTTTAAAATGATTTACAAATAATACTTATTCCATTTTCAAGATGGTTTCGATGTGCTCGGATTTCCATTCGGGACATTTCGCTTATCGACCATATTAACGAACACGTCATTGTGACGTAATGAATGGACGTGACGTCAACAATGCTCTTTTTTGACGCATTTACTTTTGTGATTGAAGCATTCTGTTCTAATTAATGGTAAGTTGTTATTGTTATTATTATTATTATTATTATTATTATTATTATTATTATTATTATTATTAAACAGGGACGTGCATTCATATTGATTTCCCAGTTTAACAACTGCAATAAATTGTTGGCAATTGTTACTTTTCGATGATTGTCATTTTGTTCATTCATTTATTCTTTCATTCATTCATTCATTCATTCATTCTTTAAATTATTTATGTATTTTATCTCAAGCATATGAAAACACAACACTAAGTAAAGAAATAAGTTGATTTATTTAATTTTATATTTTGTATAATTTTTCATATATATATATATATATATAGTGGAAAAATATGTTTACAGTAACAACATAACTGTATATACATACTTACATTCATACATATGTGTGTGTGTGTGTGTGTGTGTGTGTGTGTGAGTATCCACGCACCGCTCTTCATTTTACACGCACGCACACACGCCCATATTTACAATGAACAAAGTAAACTGAAATTATAGTTTTAGTTTGAGTTAATTCTAGTTTTGTCGATATCACAATTATGCATACGTGTATCTCTAATACTGATTTTTGTTGTTGTTGTAGTTGTTGTTGCTGCTGCTGCTGTTGTTATTTTAAATATTAAGTATCAACAAAAATAATTATAATCTTCATAAACATAATTGTATTTAATTTTATAGAATTAATAACAGTAATCTTAAATATTATAAAATAATAAATAAATAAATAAATAAATAAATAAATAAATAAATTACGTAATATTCGAACTTGTATTAAGTTGAGTAAGGATGTCATGTTATATTCAAGAAATAATTGACTCGATAATTAAATGAAATTACATTATAAGCAAATAGTATTAAATACAAATAAATAAATAAATAAATAAATAAATAAACAACATCAACAAAACAGATAGACGATCTCGTAGATATATATATATATATATATACACACAGAATCTACGTGGTAATGAACAACTATACACATTCAAAATGGATGTTGATACAAATGACGTCACAGCAATAACTTAGATCTGTACAGAAATACTATAATTAGTAACAAAAATAGTTCATTTCCCTTCGAATTTCAGTTCGTAATGTAAACAGTCACAGTCCATACAAATTAAAACAATAAATATCAAACGTACAGGGAATTAGAATGTTTACAGCATTTTTAAAATTATTATTATTATTATTATTATTATTATTATCTCGGCCTTGAACTTGTGGAACTATCTTCGTCGTCATTGGTTTTAACACAGTGAAATCCGCGGAGTAATACACAACATTCCTGCTTAAACTTCAGACTACAGAATCCGTAGATGAAAGGGTTGATAGCACTGCTGATGATGAAAGACTTCAGACTGAAATGGAATATCACCTCGCCGAATTCCGACATCGATTTCTCCATATCGTCTATCACAAACCTGCAAATGGCGACGATGACGTAAGGGAGGCAACTCACCAAGAACGTCGCAGTCATTAGAAACATTATGAACGTCGTCCGCTTTCGGCTGTACGTTCTGTTCTTCCTCTTCAGCGTGTCTCCTTGGTTGCCAGGCGACAGAAACGACTTCTTGCGAAGGATTTGCTCGCTGATGTACTTCTCCTCCACGAATTCGGGAGAACCGCCGCTCGGTTTCGCGTTGAACAGGGTGGAGTCCGGGAGCGACCCTGACCTGCATCTCCCGGCCCCTCGGAACTTCCTCCCCCTCCAAATTCGCAACGCGATGAGGAGGTACAGGACGCACAGCACCGCAAACGTGCCGAAAAACAGCAGCAGCAACAGCGAGTAGAAAACCACTGGATAGACCGAGCCGTTCAGCGAGTCCTGAATCGAGCACTCGGTGAAGTTGCCTTGCGGCCCGGCTACGACGACCGTCTTGTTGCCGAACAGGATCACCGCGGGCCACGCGAACAGAATCCCGATGGCCACGGCGGTGACGGAGATCCACCTCGCTTGGAAGACGTTCGTGTGACGCGCCAGCGGTTGGCAGATTCGCCTGTACCGCTCCACCGCAATGGCAACGAGAATCAGACCCGAGGACACGGTCGTCACGGACCGCACCGTCCGC
This sequence comes from Chrysomallon squamiferum, assembly GCA_012295275.1. Classification (NCBI taxonomy): domain Eukaryota; kingdom Metazoa; phylum Mollusca; class Gastropoda; order Neomphalida; family Peltospiridae; genus Chrysomallon; species Chrysomallon squamiferum. The sequence continues at coordinate 6,958,692 of CM022678.1, forward strand.
AGCAGCTTGCAGAAGGCCGGAAACGAGAAGCTGTAGGGCATGCGCAGTTCGGCGATGTCCACGGGTATGCAGAGGACGCAGCTGGCGAGGTCGACGGAGGCCAGAGCGAAAACGAAGGTGTTGGTGACGTTCCTGCGCAGGCGGCATCCGCAGATGAAGCAGACGAGGAGGTTGCCTAGGATACCGATCACGAGAAAGAGGCTGGCGAAAGCCACGACGGGCAAGAGGAGCTGAGATTTCTTCTCGTTGAGGTCCGTTACGACGACGGTGGTGCTGCTGGTGGTGGTTTCCATGGGAACGATGTAGCGCGGCGAATGTCGGGTCGTTGGTGACGTCATCGTTTCTTGCAAAGACGTCACATCGGTTCTATCTGAAAAAAACACACAAAAAAAACACGTTAATAATCAGAGTCAGTAATGACGTGGTAAATAACATCTGCAACAACGACGACGAACAATATAACCAAACAAATTAAGATCGAAGTACTATAATATGAGTTATGAAAGAGGGAGTGTGTGAGAGAGAGAGAGAGAGAGAGAGAGAGAGAGAGAGAGAGAGAGAGAGAGAGAGAGAGAGAGAGAGAGAGAGAGAGAGAGAGAGAGAGAGAGAGAGAGAGAGAGAGAGAGAGAGAGAGAGAGAGAGAGAGAGAGAGAGAGAGAGAGAGACAGAGAGACAAAGAGAAAAAAAAAAAAATTAACTGATAAAAGAAAAAATGCACGACGCACAAATGTAATAATTTACCTCGTTAAAAGTGAATTATATTAAATTTTCTCCCTGAATTGATTTTTATAACCACAACAACCACTCTTTGTTGCAACTTATTATTGTGGTTAATACTAAAATAGCAGATAAATATCATTAATGTCCTTGTTAAGCGCGTATCAAAAATACTCTGAATTTGCGGGCTTATTTCACCGCATAACGTTAAGCGGCGGAAACTGCGGAAATGACAACTTTTAGCATTTCATGACTACAGAGAGGAAACCACTAGAGAATGGAATTGTCAGAGTTGTTTGAGTACTCTCTGTGTGTGTGTGTGTGTGTGTGTGTGTGTGTGTGTGTGTGTGTGTGTGTGTGTGTGTGTGTGTGTGTGTGTGTGTGTGTGTGTTTGTGTTTGTGTGAGTATGTATGGGTTGTGTACACTATTCAGAAGTCGTTTCAACAAAAACAACACGCCAATGACGTCGGTAATAACTGCACCAAAGTAACATTTATAACAACGATAACAACTGCAGCAGCAGCAACAACAGCTGCAACAAGAACAACAAAAATAATTGCAATAATAGTAGTAGTAAGGATAATAGTTACAGTAACAATAATATTCTTAGTAGTAGCAGTCTTAGTAAGAGTAGCAGCGACAATAGTAGTAATAGTAGTAGTAGTATTAGACATCATACAACAGTGGTAGTAGACGTAGTGGTATCAGTAATAGTAGCAGTAATAGGAGCAGTAGTAGTAGTAGTAGTATTAGAAGCATACAACAGAAGTAGTAGACGTAGTAGTAGTAGAGGTAGTAGTAGCAGTATTAGTAATATCAATGGTAATGGCAGTAGCAGTAATAGCAGCAGCAGCAGCAGCAGCAGCAGCAGCAGCAGTAGTAGTAGTAGTAGTAGTAGTAGTAGTAGTAGTAGTAGTAGTGGAATAAATAGTTACCTATACTAAAAAAAAAAATAATAATAAATAAAAAAAAAATTAAAAAGTGAACCACAACTCACTAAGCCAACATAATATGAACTGCAGCAGCAGCAACAACAACAACAACAACAACGGCAGTTAAACGATCAGCTCGACAGCAAGTAATGAACAGTGTTAGTCACATACTTGATACACAAACAGACTCCTCCCTACTTCATTCAATCCATCCTCTTCGACAGAAATAATTTCTAAATTCTTAGCGAGAGGAAGACCACTTAAAAAGATTTGCATTCCTGTTGTGACGTAGCAGATACACAGAGGTCAAACCACAGGCAAGCACACGGTTTTATCATGTGTAGAATTTTGTCTACGTAATGATCGATTCGCTTCAATTACGAGATGATGAATATTCCCTTCAGTTAAGTAGATGATAAATAAATAAATATACGTCAAAACTTAATATTAACAGTCGTGGATGTGACTAAGGATTGAAAGAAACTGAAGAAAAGTTTACAGAAAGATTTTCACTTTAAACTGGTCTTAAAGAATATATATATAAAAAAAAAAAAAAAAAAAAATTAAAAACGTGAAAATGTTTGTCGATACGGTTTTATATGAATTAAAGCTATAAATCAATGAACGAATAAACGAATGAATGAACGAACGAATGAATGAATGAATGAATGAATTATTATTATCATCATCATCATCATCATTATGAATATGTGAAAAAGGAAAAACCGGATCCAACAGTGAACGAACGCATCGATATTCAAGTACGCCTGACTTGGTCACCGGAAAACAGAAATCATCAGAGATGTTAATGACATCGATGTAAACATGATTTTTTGGCGTATTTCACGCTTCATCACACATGGATGCCCACGGCTGAATGCACGCAGTCAACCTTTTCTACCCCCAGGTTTTATTTCTCGTGTGAATCGTTTTGTGTGTGTGTGTTTGTGTGTGTGTGTGTGTGTGTGTGTGTGTGTGTGTGTGTGTGTGTGTGTGTGTGTGATTAGAATATAAACGGTAGTAACAAGAACGCACATGCATCATTTACTGACAGCTTTTGCAAGTTAGGTCATGGATTTTTCAACAAAAATTAAAGTAATATTTTTTTTTTCGCTCCTTCCAGCCCTGTTACTGTTGTTTTATCACTAACACTACAGTTTTACTACTACTACTACTACTACATACTACCACCAGTACTACTACTACTACTACTACTACTACCACTACTTCTGTTGTTGCTGATATTACTACTACCACCACCACCACTACTACTACTACCACTACTATTATTACCACCACCACTACCACTACTACTACCATTACCACAGCTATTGCAGTTTTACCTGCTACTACAGCTACTGTCAATACTGTTGATATTTCTACTACTACTACTACTGCTATATTACTATCACTGCCACTAATAATAGTAATGATGATACTACCATTACTATCATCATAATAGTTATTTTTATTGTTTTTCTAGTTGTTAGCACTAGTAATAGTAGAATAATATTATCTACAAAAAGTGGTAGTTGTATAGTAACAGTAGTAGTGGTAGCAGTAGTTTATTATGGTTATGATGATGATGATGTTGATAACTGTTATTATTATATATTTTTTTGCTACGTTGATAATGTTCATGTAGTGATGTTGTTAATTTATTATCGTTTTAACTGTAACTAATAAAACAACAACTACTACTACTGCTATCAAAACAACAACGACTACTACAACATCAACAGAACAATATATTTTGTAGCACACTGTGTTTGAGCATGCGCTGTGCATGCGCGCACGTACTTTTCATGGACCAGCCTAGATGGGGGAAAATTCTCAACACAGACAAAATCAAAAAATGGCGAGTTTTACGGAAACTTTCAAGTGAGGCGCGGTTGAAGAAAACCCCCGTTTTTTTTTTGTTGTTGTTTTTTTTTTCGTTATTTTCCATTTGAGGGAAATTTAATTTTTTAGAAATACGTCAAAGGCATTTTGTTTCATTTCCTGAGATTTCAGATCTATCTACAAAAAAAAAAAAAAAAAAAAAAAAAAAAAAAAAAAAAAGAATTGCCATCTTATTTTGTTGTTACCAATGTTTGAGACAAATGTATTTGAATTTTATTTCTTGTAGTTGATAGAGTTGTCGTTCTATTAATAGAAAATCCTTAAAAAAAAACGAAAATAAAAAATAAAAATAAAAGAGTAAAAAAAAAGAGTAAAATATTAATATAAACAATAGCACCAACATCATCATGGCTACTACACGGCTACTACTACAACGACTACTACAACATACTGCTACAACTGTTAAAAAAACCATTATTATTACCACCACTTCCAATCCTTCCGCTATACTCACTACTATACCTACTAGTACTGATATTGCTATAATTACCATACCACTATCCCTACTGCAGTACCACTATCCCTACTACTACTACTACTACTACTACTACTACTAGAAAAAACTGAAAGAAGAACAATAATAAAAATATGCGTAAACATGTCATCACTTGAATTATATAAACATAACAAAATATATATATATATATTTATATAAGTATGTATCCACATATACCAATGACCATAGCCATATCTGAAGAAAACGTTAATTATTAATAATCTTGTTTGAAATGAATGAATGAATGAATGAAAGAGAGAGAGAAGAGAGAGAGAGAGGACAGACAGAGAGAGAGAGAGAGAGAGAGAGAGAGAGAGAGAGAGAGAGAGAGAGAGAGAGAGAGAGAGAGAGAGAGAGAGAGAGAGAGAGAGAGAGAGAGAGAGAGAGAGAGAGAGAGAGAGAGAGAGAGAGAGAGAGAGAGAGAGAGAGAGAGAGAGAGAGAGAGAGAGATAATAGAGAGACGGCATTAAAAAAAAAAAAAAAAAAAAAAGAGAGCCAAAGATAACACGAGAGACTGCAAAAAAAAAAAAAAAAATGGGGGAGCTTTCTTTTTTTTTCTTACCTTTTCAACCGTAGAATTCCCCAAACAACACAAAATAACTAACAGATCCAGCTACAAAAAACACAACCAAAAACAACAAAAAAACTCAATTTACTCAAACGGACATCAGTCGCCTAAAAACACCAGCCAAAAAACTGACCAAAACTAATTCTCCGTAACAGCGCGCTGTGCTTTAATAGCTTCTTTCCTCTATCGATAATAAGATATGGCCGGAAACACTTACACGCAACAATGAGGCAGCGAGAATGGCTCTGTGA
>CM022678.1:6973558-6988558 GCA_012295275.1 Chrysomallon squamiferum
AATGTCACAGCATATGTTTATCTCAAGACTTTCAAAAGAAACTTATATCTGATACAACGTGCTTTTCAACGCGTGTCTGTAACAAGAAAAAAATACTTGCTCTATCGGTGACATACGTTTATAAAAATGACTTACCTTTCAAGAGAAATGATCATTAACCTCCACGTTTCACGGCGTACATGGTTTTGTCCGTGTTTTCGCCTCGCGTACACCACAAGGAAGGCTTCCTTGTAACAGCGACTTCTTTCGTGTATGTCGACTGTGTGAAAAGGTGTCCGTTCTGCGCAGGCGCAGTGCTTGTGACTTAAAAAAAAAAAAAATAATAATAACCGAAAGGGAAGGCGTGTTTACAGTTTACGCTGTAATTAAGTGAGTTTATTATTTTTTTCTTTCGTTCTTTCTTTCTTTCTTTTCTTTCTTTCTTTTTTTTTTCTTTTTTTTCTTTTTTTTTTTTTTTTTCTTTTCTTTATTTTTTTTTCTTTCTTTTTTTTTTTTACTTTTTTTTTACCTTATATTTTGAATTATATTTGCATGTTATATGAAGATGAGAGACTTAATGGTTGTGGATACAGTGTATAGTTCTATGTGTGTATATGTATATTGTGTATGTATGTGTGTGTGTGAGTATATATATATATATATATATATATATCTGTATAATCTGTGTATATATATATATATATATATATATATACTCACACACACAGATTACACACTAATATATATATATAAAAGTATGTATATACATAGGCATGTATGTGTGCTTGCATATATATCTCTATAACTACGTACGTACGTACGTATGTATGTATAACTGAACGTATTTACGTATTTTCAAACTGTCCACATATCACACGCTACTACAACTTTTAATGAAATTTTTACAATTTAGAATTTTCCAAAACGCTTGCGATTTCTCAGCTCGCTGCGTCACACGTAAAACTGTTAATTTAGTTTTAACTACTTTCTCCTCCGGGGTTCCGTTTATCAGCGCTGAGTCAAGAAATATCCAGAAATAAGCCAGGTATTTTATTAAGCCAGATTCTTTTTTTCTTGTATTTTATTTTTTTACACAGTCTTCTTAGACCCCCCCTTCTCCGATCTTCTCCGTTTCTTATCACATAGCTAAACGCTTCGCTGAGTTTATGCTGTGTTTATGTTGTGTTTATGTTGTGTTTATGTTAACGTCAGCTTTCTAGTTTGATGGTTTCGACAGAAAGAGTCCGCGGGGAGTAGACAAATCCGTAACTGTTTCGTGAAAATCTCAGGTACCGCGGCTACTTGTATAACAACTGCCACTAGTGTTACTGCTGCTGCTACTACTACTAAAACCACTGCTGCTACTATTAACAATGCTGCTGATGATGATGATGATGATGTTGCTGACGGTAGTAAAATACTGTTAATACTAGATACTACTAAGACTAAAACTACTACAATTACTACTACTACTACTACTAATGCAACTTTACCATTATAACTACTACTACTACTACTACTACTGCTGCTGCTGCTGATGATGATGATGTTGCTGACGGTGCTGCTGTTAGTACTACCACTTACTAAACTAAACTATAACTTCTACTGCTCTACTACTGGTACGACTACTACTACCACTACTATTATGCTGTTCTATTTCTGCTAAAACAATTATGGTCCTAGTATCTGGACCTGCTGTTTTTTAGCATATACTGTAACAAAGTTAGTACCAGTTGTAGTGCTATTACTACAAGTACCACTACTACAGTTTAATAATATGCTGTTTATTATTATTATCATCACCATCGTCATCAACATGATTATTATTAATAGTCGCAGCAGCAGTAGTAGTAGTGTTGATGTTGTTAGTTTTCTTACTGTTGATATGTTTGTTGTTAATGATATTATTATTTGTCTTTATTTCTTCTTCTTCTTCTTATTATTATTATTATCATCATCATCATCATCATCATTATCATTACTATTACTATTATTGTTGTTGTTGTTGTTGTTGTTGCTGCTGCTGCTGTTGCTACTGTTGCTTCTGTTGCTGCTGCTTTTATTAGTACTTAAAGATAGTTCATACCTACCATTAATTCTTTCAAAACGGAGCGCGACATTCTAATCTCGACCATATTTATGTCGTCATAACAAACACCCTATTGTGATGACGTCATAAGCAATTGACGTGACGTTTCATAGGCAACCGCTGCGTTATTTCTTCGTCTGTTGCATTGTCGGATTTCTTAATTTAGTTTTATTTCTGGATTAATTAAATATGCCTTAGGATGTAGGTAAACGTTTGAAAGATATTGATAGCGTATGTATACATATTCAGTTAGTAATAGACAAGTTATTTGTAGTGGTTATGTATAACCGTAGCGAAGTTAAAATGAAGAAGGCAGTGATAGTATTCGATCCTCATGCCTAACGTTGCAGAAATAAAAGATGTAACCATGTTTACCGATGTTTATATTCAGCTAACGAAATTTATGTTTAATATTTAAAAGTTATTTGACTTTTTATTTATTTATTTGATTACTTAGTTTTATTTTTTATTTTTTTTATATTTTTATTTATTTATTTATTTATTTACACATTTACTTTTTTTTTAATTACTTACCATTCATTCTTTCATTTTCATTTACTTTTTTTTTGTTTCTTTCTTCAATTTTTTTTTTTGTATATCTAATTTTATTTATTTATTAATTTACTTTGTTCTTATCTATTTACGTATTGTTTATTTATTTATTTACATGTTATTTATTTATTTATTCATTCATTCATAATTTACTCATTTTGTGTATCCGTGATTTTTTCGTGTACATCCGTTTTAACCTGCTGCATGTAATTTCAAACTATTTATCAGATACATGTTTGTTGATGTTAATGTTTGTGTATTTACGCATAATCGCAATTTAAAGACGCAAAAAAACAAGTAATAAAATAAAAATAAAACATGCACGAAATTACCTCACTGTAACACTATCGTTCAACATTCAGAAATTTTATACATCGCTTTTGTATTCACTCATCCTGTTGACAACAAGAGGGTGTCGTAAATCCAGGTTAAATTTTATATATATATATATATATATATATATATATATATATATAGAGAGAGAGAGAGAGAGAGAGAGAGAGAGAGAGAGAGAGAGAGAGAGAGAGAGAGAGAGAGAGAGAGATACGCTCATATATACACATATGTATATAAAAACACAAACGTATATATGAGTGTCTCTCACTATATATATATATCACCTGTATATATGTATGAATATATTTATATATTTATATGTGTGTATGTATATATGTGTGTGTATGTGTGTGTGTCTGTGTGTTTATTTATTTATTTATTTATTTATTTACAACCACCTCGGCCCTACTTTACTACTCACTAACTGTACAACGTACTTTTATGAAAACAGCAAGATCAGGAGATTTGTATTGCGTCATTAAAATGATGGAGACAATTACAATTCTAGTCCGGATGTCCTGTTGATGGTTGATGAAATTCCTGGTGATGTCACCGTCAGTTTAGCCTTATTATTGCTAGCCAGCCGAAGCTTTTATGTGTAAACCAGGCGAAAAAAGAATAAATTATTCATTGCCTGTCTGAAGGCTTGAAACATCTACTTTAGATCAATTATGTATTTCCTGATGTTAACTTCGTATTATTGAGAGGTATTGAGAAGTTCGTGTTAACTGTTGATATTAAATAGATGTTTTAATATTAACTGTTAAAAGGCTGTATTCAGACGTTGTTATTAATAAACAGTCATATTAGATAGCTATTAAAAATAGTGATATTAAATTGCTGTTATTAAAAAAATAGCGTTATTAAATAGTTGTATTCATATTAACTTTTATTATTTTAGTATTATCTTTTTATGTTAAAATAGATGTATTAATATTAACTCCGTCGTAATAAAGAGATATATTAATACTAATTGTTTATATTAAGTAGATATATTAATACTAACAGATATATTAAATAGATACATTAATATTAAATGATTATATTAACAAATGCTTTATAACCTTAAATTTATCTCGTTTTTTTTTTTTTATCCACGGTTATAAGATATGGGATCAGCGCATTTCATTTAAAATGATTCATTATCATAAAAATATCATAAGAAGAAACAGTAATTGAATTTATGTTCACTTAAATATGTACGCAATTGGACGAGTCCATTTATAATGAGTAAGGGGTGTTTTAGATACGAAACTGAAACGTTCAGATTGTGTGCATATGTCAGAGCGTATTTGCGTGTTGTGTGTGTGTGTGCGCGTGTTTCACCTTGTGAACTTTGTGCAGTAACTCTCCACATATTAAATTACAGCACATTTTTTTTTTTTTTTGTTCCTTTAAATTAGACTCTTCGAAGCGGTTAAAAAATCAACAGAAACTGACATCTCTAAATAGACTAATTTTAGAATTTTTTTTTTTTTTTAAAACGAGAAAAAAAAAAAAAAAAAAAAAAAAAAAAAAAAAAAATAGAAAACAAAAGTATACTTTAGTCGTATATTAAATGAAATAATGAACAAAACATTTAATTCATTTAGCTGGTAAAAAAACAACAACATAAATCTCAATTCGATAAGACGTTTGGAAAATCTGAAAAAATGTACTATCTACTAACGTAAGTTTAAAAAAAAAAAAAAAAAAAAATACAAGAAACAAGCAAATTAAAACAGACATAGCAAGTTGTTACACTCAAAACTTAAGTCCACTGCATCAAACAAGTTTCGTTCGCACGGTCTAGTGAATACTAAAAAAACAAAATTTAAAAAAAACGAAAAGAAAAGAAATTAGATGGCGCGACTAATAATGACAGAAGCAGACGCTATTAAAAATAATCAATAATTTCTCTTCGTTAGCCAGGAACAGACGTAAATGACAAGATTAACTGGGGGGATAATGACTGTAAATTACAAGTTTTATTGACTGTTTTAAAATCCTCTCTGTGATTTCGTCTCGTGCACAGCATGTCGCGCGTTTTTCGTTACGGGGGTGGGGGAAGGATCGTTAATTATGTATTCATTTTATTTTGCATCTTTATACGCGTTCCCGTCATGCTGTCTGTTATTTTCAAAACAGTGTGACGTATAAAATTAGCATATCTGGCGTGTAAAAATGGTGGTATGTGGTGTCTGAAAAATGCTGAAGGCAAATTTCTTGGAGTCTCTCTCTCTCTCTCTCTCTCTCTCTCTCTCTCTCTCTCTCTCTCTCTCTCTCTCTCTCTCTCTCTCTCTCTCTCTCTCTATTTAATTTCTCGCACAATTTTTTTTATTTTTTTTTTTTCCTTTACAAATCCCACACACTTTTGTCTCTTTTAATCTCTCACGTTATTTAATTTCTCCCAGGATTTTTTTTTTTTTTTTTTTTTTTTTTGGTTTAATTTCATTTACCAGTCCCACACACACATAGTTTATACCGCTGTTTACAGAGTGCGTCAATATTTATTACTTAATCATTTTTTAAATTTGCAGTTGGCCGCAGGGTATCAACCGCATGTCGCGTTAGATAACGCGCTCTCTGCAAAAACATGGCGCACGTTTTCGTCCTATCCGACATCTTGCGTTACCGCCAACAACATCTGCTCTGTTTTAATTATCTCACTATTTACGTATTCGTCCTCCTGTCCTTGACCCGCTGTTTACTGTGTATGTGTACGTCTGTTTGTGCGTCTGTAATTTTTGTTTGTGTGTGTTTTTAATCTTTCTGTTTGTCTGTTGGTATGTCTCTGTATTTTTGATTGACTGTGTCTGTTTGTACATCTGTTGATTTCCCTGTCTGTGTGTCTGTTTGTGTGTATGTAGAATGCACTATTTATGTGTCTTTTTGGGTGTATGTCTGTATATTTGACTGTCAGTATATCTGTATGCTTATATCACTGTCTGCCTGTCTTTTTCTTCGTGTGTCTGTCTGTCAACCTTCCTACTGTGTCTGCCTCTCTGCTTTTTTCAAAAAATATGATTACGTTAGTCTTTCTCCATTCCTCTGTCTGTTTATCTGTCCATGTGGTTGTCTGTACGTTTATCTGTTTATCTAACTGTCTGCAGAATCTATCTGTCTATGACCTTGCCTGTTTACTTCCTGATTATTTTATCAGACACGGAATTGGGGTTATTTCCCTTTGAAACTAGAGGTGTCCTCATTTTGTTTCCTTTTTTTTTTTTTATACATATATGTATATATGTTTGTATATGTGTGGGTATATATATATGTATGTATGTATGTATGTATATGTATATGTATGTATATGTATGTATGTATATGTATGTATATATGTATATATGTATGTATGTATGCCGTAGGGCGCACATAATGATGTTTTAATGATAAAGATGATAACAACACAAATAATTTTAATTATCTAAAAAGAAACCAACGAACATTTGGTATCAAACAACTGTCAATGCCAAATGCGTAATACTGTCGTGAAGGAATTATTACTCTTACATACGTTTAATTAAAGTAAAAATAATCTGAAATGAAAACAGAAATAGATTTTTAGCTGAGATATTAAACAGCCTGTAATAAATAAATAAATAAATAAATAAATAAATAAATAAATAAACCATGAAAGAAAGAAGAACATATTAATAACACGACAATAGCAGTACAGATTTTAAACCATTTATTATATAAGACAGACAGACAGACAGACAGACAGACAGACAGACAGGTAGTTCACACAGGTAAATAATGGGGAAAGTGACATCAAGAACAGTAACAAATAATAAATAAATAAATAATGGGGAAAATAAATAATAACAATTATAAATAATAAATAAATAAATTAAATAAATAATATTATTAATAATAATATTATTATCGTTCGTTTTAAAAAAAAACGTTCGTTTGCGCGTAAAGACTTTATTTATATCGACGGGGATTGTCCCAATCTATTTAGACGTCATACAAACGTTATACACTTTTTCCTCTTTCTTTTTTTTTTTTTTTTTTTTTTTTTTTTCTCAGAAAAATTGCATGCAATTTCCTCTGCACCTAAACAGGATACATAAACACATCAATCAAAAAAATAAATCAATCAATCAAAAAAAAAAAAAAAAAAAAAAAAAAAAAAATAAAAAAAAATAATAATAATAATAAAAACACACACACATACAAACACACACAAAAAAAAAAAAAAAAAAAACAGCTATTAAATATCTCTCATTTGTTTATTTATATATATTTTTAAATACTTTTTTATTTAATTTATTTATCTCACGCTGTAATCTAGTCGCCTTGCTTTTTATTAGCATTTCGCAAACACGTAAGCCGGAGCGTGTTGAAAAATAATCGTTCACAATACAATTACCACCGCCACTACTACTTCTATAATACCACCAGCAGCACCACATGATTCACGCTTAAAAACCCGGCTTCGTGTAAACTGATAGCCGCCGTGAGTAGAACGAGCAGACGATAAGGTGTCCGTCCGCGTGCTGGGCTAAATTTATTCGCGCGTGCTAACGACCGAGCAGACGTCGAAAGTGCAGTGCGCATACGATTTGTGAGGAAAAAAAAAACGGCGGGTAGTTCTTCGTCTTCTTACTATTAGTATTATTATTATTGTCGTTGAGGAAAAGCTTTTGGATTACCTGGAGAGCGTTTATCTATCAAAGTAAGTGCTGGTTTTAAAAATGTTTGCTTGTCTATCTTCTGCTTCGCTTCTCAGCTCGTTTATAGCTAATTGTGTGGAGTGTAATACGACAACAAGGGACGTTTTTTTGGGGGAGAGTTGTTTTTAGGGACGAAATTGTTTGGGGACGAATTTTTGTTTTTGTTTTTAAAAAATTATTGCTATATTTTTTTTTGAATTTATTTTATCGCTGATGGCCAGGTTGGTTATGATGTATGTGTGTGTGGGGGTGAAATGATAATACTGCACCTGTTTGTCCCAGTTTTTTTTCTTTTTTCTAAATATAGATGTTGGTACGCTGTCCCGTGCGTCTGTGTTTTGATCCTCCCTGCGTGTGTCAACATTCCGCCGCTTATCGGAGAATCAGAAGGCGTTTACGATATATAATGCTAGTGATTCAGCAGTCTTTTTTTTATTTTAATTTTTTTTAAATTTATTTTTATCTTATTTAAATTTAAGTATTTGTGTTATTTATTTACAGTTATTATTATTATTATTATTATTATCATTATTATTATTATTATTATTATCTTTCTAAAAAAAAATTATTTTTTATTTTAATTAATTTGTTTATCAAAACGGAAAATGTCGATCACTGACGGAATTAGTCGATCAGGCGAAAAGAGGTTTTATTTACTGTACTACAGGATGGGTAGAGATACTGGAGTGGCGCTATAATTGTGTTAAGTGTCCTATCCCTAGATTTAAAATAAGGTCAATCTACGGTGTTAGATAATGACAGACGAGATCGCTGTGTCAGGTCCTTTTTTAAAATAAACAAATTTCTTCTTCTTCTTCTTCTTCTTCTTCTTCTTATTATTATTATTATTATTATCATCATAGTTAGTTTTAGTTTTAGTTTTAGTTTTAGTTTTAGTTTTAGTTTTAGTTTTTGTTTTTGTTTTTGTTTTTGGCATAGTTTTAGTTTTAGTTTTAGTTTCAGTTTTGTTTAGTTTATTTTTGATCAGTCTAGTTTTGATAGTTAACAAGGTTTTTTTTTTGTTTTTTTATAACAATATATATATAAGAAAAAAAAAAAGTCAAATAATTAAATAAATAAGTAATTAAAAAACTAGTAATTTAAAAAAAAAACAAAAAAAAAACAAACATTTTTTTTTAACATAATAGTAATAATGGTCACAATAATCATCATAATAAAAATAATAATAAATAAATATAAGAAGAAGAAGAAGAAGAAGGTATTTGTTTATTTTAAAACACGGGGCTATATCAGGTTTCCCTTGGGATAGGATTACGTAACATCGCTCATGTTCCTGACCTGAAACGTCAGCTGTAGGATGGAATGTTTGTCATTATGAAGCAAAGCTTGTGTCACCTGTTCTGTACACCTTGCAGTAAGGTTTGAAAGCAATAAAATACATAAGTCGTCAAAACACTCCCACACTCTGTCATAAATAAATAGAAGTATTTTGTTATTCACTAAAGACAATTCTGTCAGTGGTTTGAAAAACCCACCTTATTTTTTTGTTTTTAAACTGTGGGATTTATCCCGTGGATAAATTACGTAAAAGTCAAAAAAAAAAAAAAGTCACGTTTTCCAGCAAATTTATTTCTAGACTTTTGGATGAAGTAAACAAATAAATTATCTGTTTTGAAATTTGTAATATTTTACTTCTGCCAGAATTCGGTTTTACGTAAAATAATTATACTAATTGTGTGCTGTCACTGTTGCGCTCTCTCTCTCTCTCTCTCTCTCTCTCTCTCTCTCTCTCTCTCTCTCTCTCTCTCTCTCTCTCTCTCTCTCTCTCTCTCTCTCTCTCTCTCTCTCTCTCTCTCTCTCTCTCTCTCTCTCTCTCATATACAAATACACTCACATCCACCCCCACCCATATCAACATTTATCAGACCATGTTATCTTTTCTTTAGCGGTAACACACACACACACACACACACACACACACACACACACACACACACACACACACATACATACATACATATACACTCGCTGACATATAGACCTATACATCCACGCACAAATTCTCTCTCTCTCTCTCTCTCTCTCTCTCTCTACAATTTCAGCATGCGTTTGCATACATGCATCCAGAGATATATACACACACACACACACACACACACACACACACACACACACACACACACACACACACACACACACACACACACACACACACACACACACACACACAGAAACACACACAACATCATACGATACCACCATCCACATACTCCCCCAAAACCGAAACTTTTTTTTTTTCTGTATTAACCTTGTCCACTCTATCGGTCATAAATTAAATATATCACACAGTAAGGCTACGTAAGTTCGTTGCTATGGACACCACCGGTTACACTAACATATCATTTAATCTGTTAGTAGAGGAAAAAAAACAGGCGTATACATAAAAAAAAATCTCACATTTCACGATCGAAATTTCACCTTCTAATCTGCTTCCCTGATTTATGTTTTACCCATTTAACAGGACGAAGCAAAGAATAAGCCTAGTGTACTAACCAGTGGGAGAGAGGAGAGAAAAAAGAGTAAATAAACAAAATAAAATAAAAAAACACACAGAAAGGAGATGGAAATCTCTGTGAGGTCTGAACACACATTTTATACATTTTCTTTCTTTATTTCTTTCTTTAATTTTGTTCTTGATTTTGTTGTTTTTACTATTGCTGTTATTATTATTATTATTATTATTATTATTATTGCTATTATTATTATTATTATTATTATTGCTGTTATTATTATTATTCTTATTGCTATTATTATTATTATTATTATTGTTATTATTGCTATTATTATTATTCTTATTATTGCTATTATTATTATCATCATTATTATTATTGCTGTTATTATTATTATTATTATTATTATTGCTATTATTATTATTGTTATTATTGCTGTTATTATTATTATTATTATTGCTATTATTATTATCATCATTATTATTGCTATTATTATTTTTTTTATTATATTATTATCATTATCATTATCATTATTATTATTGTTGCTATCATTATTTTTTATTATCATCATCATCATCACCATCATCATCATCATGATTATTAGTTTAAGGCTTGTATTTCTGCTTTGATATGTATGTGAACCAGCTTTTTTGCCGTGTTGTTGTTGCTGCTGTTGTTGTCATTATTATCACTGCTATTATTATTTGTTGTTGTTGTTGTTAGTACTTAAGCAGTTTCTTCTTCTTATTATAATAATAATAACAATAATAGTAATAATAATAATTGTTATTATTATTATTATTATTTTATCATTCTCCTCCTCATCAACACCATCATCGCTACTATCGACGTCATCGTCGTCACGATTAAATATTCGTAAATATCAGTTTATATAAAATTTCATCTAACATAATCAAACACATATGTAGCCCAGAAAACAGATGGAGATATTTAGCCTGGCTTTAAATATTTTGTTTGTGTATCAAAACCTTAATACAATCCAGACTATTATAGAAATATATATCTGTATATGTATGTATCCGTGTGTATGTATTTATGAATGTATGTGGGTTTTGTGTCTGTGTGTATATATGTGTGTGTATGTATGTATGTATGTATGTATGTATGTATGTATGTATCACTACAATCACACCAACACGACCATATATTTTAGATCATATATTTTAGATCATATATTTTAGATCATTGATAGTCAATATAAGTGAACTGTCACACATAGTAAAGAATTGTCTTAAAGCATGGGCACAATGGGGAGTGATCCCGGGACCCAGGACGGGGGGGTCTAGGGGACCATGAAGTCTGTGTATGTTGTGAGTTACTGTTAACAGATCGCCCGCACATACGGACAATATGCATAACAATATTCTCATTTTCGATATAGATTAGAATAATGGTTGAAAAATGATTGAAAAAAAAAAAAAATAATAATAATAATAATAAAATCGGGGGTGGAAAGAAAGAAAAGAAAACAAAAGAAAGAAATGAGAAGGAAAAAAAAAAACAAAAAAAAAAAACAGAACAGAAAAGGGGATAAAAAATTCAAAAAAGAAAATGTGCAATAGTTTTAAATTTCCATTCCATAACCACCATCCTTCCATTGAGTGCGTAAACTTTTAACCTTTTCCTCGTGAAACAATTTGCCCAAAACACGCACATCCATCATTGTTATAATTACTTGTTAACTTTCTCTTTTTTTTTCCCCATCGTGTTATCACATGCTTTTAACTGTAACTCGCTTTGCAGTGAGCTCGTACGAGGCATGATAGGCTTCACGTTTAATCCTGCTCATTGCTGTTACAGGAATGTTTCTGTTTTTTTACAACAACAGTTGCTGCATGTGTGTGGTTTTATAAAAACAAGGGGGGTTTTTTGTTTTCTCGTCTGCAAAAATGCAGGTTTAGGGTTAGAAACAGACATAAGGTGTTAAGTATCGTTTAGATCAAACTGCCTTGAGTCATTTGTGAGGCAGTTTATAACGGCAGCATGTGTTGTCGAAATTTGTAATTAATGTTTGTATTTTTTCCCTGTTTATGAGAAGGTAATATAAAATATTTCTTACCGCTAACCAGTTGAAAATGAGCCATGTTATTGCTGCGTGGGATTTCCTGTCTGAAATAATCATTATGTTAAAAACACAACTGTTTGAAGCCTAGCCAGCAGTAAGCTGAAGTTAAAAAAAAAAAATATAACATCACGATTTATTAAACAGACATCATTCGTTTATTTAAGTCTGTATTACGTTTATTTATCTATCTCCATGCATCTGTGATCAACAGACTGTCGCATTTTTCTAATAATTACACTAAAAACCCCAACTGTTTGAAAACTGGTAACTGTTAATATTAACATCTATTGTGACGTATTTATTTATTTAGTCTGTGTTTTTCTTATTTATCTGTCGCCGTTTGTCTATTATCAATTAACCGACGTCACTGACCGGTTTCTATGACAACATACGTTTTGACAAATGGATTTATTTGTTGTTCTGTGCTTGCACAGGACAGCTGGAATTACACACCAGCTTGTTGTAACGATGCTTACAGTAAATAATTGAGTGATAGCTCTGAGTAACTGAGTAATTCGGTGTGTAAATTGTTTGTGTAAAATAGAGTGGGATAATTGATTGGCTTCTGCAAGTGAAACTCGAAAATTATTTCCGTGATCGGATTTAAAACGGAATGTCCAATCCAGTGCTATTTTCTTTTATTTCTCTTTGTCTTTTTTTTTTCCTTTCTTCTTTCTCTTATACCCAGTTTCTGTTTCTCTCATATTCTATCTTTCTCTTTCTGTCTGTCTTTCCCATATACTTCGCTCTCTCTCTCTCTCTCTCTCTCTCTCTCTCTCTCTCTCTCTCTCTCTCTCTCTCTCTCTCTCTCTCTCTCTCTCTCTCTCTCTCTCTCTCTCTCTCTCTCTCTCTCTCTCTCTCCCTCCCTCCCTCCCTCCCTCCCTCCCTCCCTCTCTCTGTCTGTCTCTGTATACAATAACATGTCTGTATACCCACGGCAATCCATTCAACAACATATTATATATGTATCTGTCATTTGTCATTTGTCATAATATATATATATATATATATATATACACACACACACACACACACACACACACACACACACACATTTGTCTGTCTGTGCCTTTGTTTCTGTGTATAATCTGGAATCTATCCAATTGTCTATGAAAAGTTACGTACTGCGAACCATCAGATCTCTGCACCCACTGATCGAAATCCGGGATTCACTGATCCGTAAAGAAATCCCCAGGATTAATTACCTCAGTTGAGGTGTTTTCTGTATTGCGAAATACAGGTAACTAACTAACTAACTAACTAACTGCACCTTTTCCGTTCCTGGAATCCGTTTCACAAACGATATCCTCCTTTGACACAAACTTTGTTATTTACAATAAACAATTAGAGACGTTTTCCGGAAATCGGATTCATTAAACGTACCCGGATATCTTTAATGAGTAAATAATATCTGGAATACGGATTCAGTAAACAAATTATCCGGAATTCAGAATCAGTTAAATTATCCAGAATACGGAATCCGCAACGTTATTCTGAAGTGGTATGAAATCAGTCGAGTTATCCGGAATACTGAAACGGTAAAGTTATTTGGAATACGGAATCTATCAAGTTGTGCGTCTCATATTGGTGCGGTTTCCAACAGGCCTAGAACATTTTCTTATCTACGTGTCGGAACAGGCAAAGAAGTAAATTTATGTCTATATTTTTATTTCTTTACTTATTTTGTTTATTTGTCAATATATTTTGTTATTAGTGTATTAGTAGTAGTAGTAGTAGTACATTTATCAGTCATTTTTTATTTGTCAATATATTTAGTAGTAGTAGTAGTAGTACATTTATCAATCATTATTTATTTGTCAATATATTTATTATTAGTAGTATTAGTAGTATTAGTAGTAGCAGTAGTAGTATTAGTACATTTATCAGTCATTGTTTATTTGTCAATATATTTATTATTAGTAGTAGTAGTAGTACATTTATCAGTCATTATTTATTTGTCAATATATTTATTATTAGCAGTAGTAGTAGTACATTTATCAATCATTATTTATTTGTCAATATATTTATTTGTAGTAGTAGTAGTAGTAGTAGTAGTAGCAGTAGTAGTATATTTATCAGCACTGTTTATTTGTCAATATATTTATTAGTAGTATATTAGTAGTATTAGTAGTAGTAGCAGTAGTAGTATATTTATCAGCACTGTTTATTTGTCAATATATTTATTAGTAGTAGTATTAGTAGTATTAGTAGTAGTAGCAGTAGTAGTATATTTATCAGCACTGTTTATTTGTCAATATATTTATTAGTAGTAGTATTAGTAGTAATAGTAGTAGTAGTAGTAAATTTATCAGTCACTGTTTATTTGTCAGTATATTTATTATTAGTAGTCCATTTATCAGTCATTGTTTATTTGTCAATATATTTATTATTATTATTATTAGTAGTAGTAGTAGTAGTAGTAGCAGCAGCAGTAGTGCATTTATCAGACACTGTTTATTTGTCAATATATTTATTATTATTATTAGTAGTAGTAGTAGTAGTAGTAGTAGTAGTATGTTTATCAGTCATATGTTTGTATGTTCGTATAGTTTGCTTTTGCATCTCTCTGTTTACATATACATATACATTTATTTTTATTTATTTATTAACATGCGCATACACGTACACAAACTCAACCGTGATGAATCACGTACAAACATACACTCAAAGTAAGCACGTACATATTATATACACCACAAATGATAAACGCATGCGCACCCGCTACCGCAACACACGATGGAGACAAACAAACGCACGCGACACACAAAACACTGTAAAGAATGCACGTGCATGCACACACGCACACATATCAACACCTGAAACCTG
>CM022678.1:6993558-7008558 GCA_012295275.1 Chrysomallon squamiferum
GACAGTAGTAATCTGCAACTCCGGACACGTGCTCCCGTCAACCGACAACAACAACATCATGAACACGACAACCGACAACAACAACATCATGAACACGACAACCGACTTCACCACGAGCAGTTTTCGCGATTATTCCGACGCTCGAACCTGGCGGAATGAACCAAAGCCAGCGCGAGATCCTGATGATGCTGAACGAGGAGAAAGCGAGGGACCTGCTTCCAGCCATGGTGCTCTTCGGCTTCTTCATGGTGTTCGGAATCGTGGGGAACCTGCTCGTCTGCTTCGTGTTCTACTACAGGCTGCAGCACAGCACCCAGACGTACTTCTTCATCTGGCTCGCCGTCCTCGACCTCGTCAGCTGCTGCGTGTCCATGCCGATCGAGATCATGGACATGCGCAACTACTACACCTTCGACAACGCCGTTGCCTGCAAGGTCCTCCGCTTCTTCGTGTCGTTCCCGTCGATGGGATCCAACGTCATCCTCCTCGTCATCGCCGTGGACCGGTACCGCAAGGTGTGCCGGCCGCTGAGTCCGCAGATGGGGAAGTCCATCGCCAAAGGCTGTGTCGTCCTGGCCGTCATGTCGGGCGTCGTGTTCTCCATCCCGCTGCTGTTTATTTATGGACGCCGGACCACGCGGACGCGCATTCCGGACATCTACGGAAGCGACTGTTCCGTCAGCGACTCGGTCCGGGACAGGCTTTTTCCGCTAGTGTACGAGTTGCTGCTGGTTGTGGCCTTCTTGGCGTTCACCGTCGCTCTGACTGTCATATATTTCATGATCTGGAAGACGATACAGCAGCACCACAAGTACATGGACACGCACACAACATTCGCGCTTAAACTTTTACCCAAACACAGCCAGAACGGAAATACGACGTCACAGTCTAACCAGCGACGACTGTCTACGGAATCTGTCGACAGGCAGGGCGTGGAGACGGAAACCGTCGAAGCTGGTCGTACGGAAACCGCCGAAGCTGGTCGTACGGAAACCGCCGAAGCCGTTCGTACGGAAAGTGCCGGGAAAACCGGTACGAAAACAACGGTGGTAGCTTTCCTTGTGACACTTGTGTTTGTGCTCAGTTACGTTCCTCATCTCTCGCTGATTATTCTCAGAACGGTGAAGAAAGGCTTTGACCTGAAGCTGGAAGGCTCCGGTCTGTGTGTTTACAACATTTTTCTCAGGTCCTACTTTGTTAACAGTGTGTCGAATCCCGTCATATACGGATTTCTAAACCCAGAATTCAGAAACCAGTGCGAACAGCTGCTTCTAAAACCGTGTGTTTGTGCTACGAAGAAGTGAAAAAAAAAAAAAAAAAATTATTAAAAATTAAATAATTTAAATTTTGTGAACAAAAATATGTCAGTGATTTTTTCTCGTGAAATTACGAATTGTTTCCAAGGATCTGTATTAATTCGTTTACAAGAATGTATATAGTTCTTTCCAAGGAACTGCGTTACAACTAGAAATAACTTGAATTGTAAGATATACCATTCTGATTCAACTGGTGGGGTTTATGCTTCTGAATTATATAAACCCTGTTTCTCAATTCAGTGTTTGTAACGATTTTGACGATGGCTATAATCTGAAAACGATAAAGAGTGATTAAAATGAAACAAAACGCACAATGGAAAGAATATTTTCCTACGCTCCATAAATGTCAACAGTAATTTGAAATATTAAAAAGTTATCGTGCTACTCCGCAGAGCCAAAAAAAAAAAAAAAAAAAAAAAAAAAAAAAAAAAAAATTAAAATTTTAAATATTATGACAAGCGGAAATGGCAAAAAAAAATAATAATAATAATAAAAAATAGAATTAATTCAAGATAATATTTAAAACTTTCATACAATGTTTTGTTTGTTTTTCAAAGACGTAACTACTTAATTAATGTCTGTGTCTGTTTTTTTTTTAATACGTTTTTCATGCTCGTTTGGGAAGTTTCGTGTAATACAGACAGGTGATTTATCGTGTATTAACTTCTCATTTTTCTAACATTTGTCTTTCATTTCAGCTTGAGTATTAAAACAATTAATATTTTTTACTTCTATTCTTTCTTTTCATTTTTTTTTTTGTTTATTTGGTTGGTTGGTTGTTTTGTGTTTATGGGTTTTTAAAAAAAAAATTATTATTTGTTTTTTTTACCTGTTGGTTCGTTTTGTGTTTAGTTGCGATGTATGAATCATTTATATCTTTACACTGGAATAGTTAAATTTATAAGTCATTTGGCAATAAGAAAACAGACGACATATAGGATCTCTCTCTCTCTCTCTCTCTCTCTCTCTCTCTCTCTCTCTCTCTCTCTCTCTCTCTCTCTCTCTCTCTCTCTCTCTCTCTCTCTCTCTCTCTCTCTCTCTGTCTCCCTCTCTCTCACACACACACACACACATAACGCTCGTTTTTTGTCTGTTTTCACTGTCATTCCCTCTCTTTGTCTATCTTCGATTCTGTATATCCACCTTTTTGTTTTTCCTTTAAATATATATATATATATATACACAAATCTCTAACATGAGATTCATCTGATCATTCTAACCATTATTTTTATCTCAATGAGACACTCAGGAAAATAAAATCATCGCAGACAACAATAACATCACCAAATATTTAATTCAGAGCAGAGAAATAGTAACAGAAGAAAATAATAAGAAGATAAGCGAATGATTAAAACAAAAATAATAATGGCAGGAAAGAACTGTTTAAAGCAAGCCTCTGTGTGCAGAATCAACATCTATTGATGTCTTGAATTAAATGGATCGAAGAATAAATTATTTCTCAAACTAAGCAGTATCCAGTTTACGTCAGGCGATAAATGAAATTTTCTCCTTATAAAATTATTATTATTATTATTATTATATTGTTATTATTATTATATTATTATTATTATTATTACTATTATTATTATATTATTATTATTATTATTATTATTATTATTATTATTATTATTTATTATTATTATTATTATTATTATTATTATTATTATTATTATTATTATTATTATTATTATTATTATTATTATTATTATTATTATTATTATTATTATTATTATTATATTATTATTATTATTATTATTATTATTATTATTATTATTATTATTATTATTATTATTATTATTATTATTATTATATTATTATTATTATTATTATTATTATTATTATTATTATTATTATTATTATTATTATTATTATTATTATTATTATTGTTATTATTGTCATCATCATAATCATCATCATCATCATCAAGGTTATTATGTCTTCAGTTTCAGTTTACTGACAATCATATATTTATCTGAACACAGTTTCTGGCCACACCTGTTTTTCTGTTATCTGTTGTCCTATAAACTGAACATTCAACAATCACATATTTATCTTGGAAAGACTTGTCTGTGGCCTAGTTTTAAGCAAAACTACAGAGATTAAAACGTTTTCGAATTCCAAAACAAATTTAGAGTGAATTCAAATTGTGATTTTTTTTTTTTTTTTTTTTTTTACTAAATCATTGTAACAGTGTTTTCTATTTATTTCTGCATCTTATCTTTAAAATATTGACAAGAACGAACCGATGAGATATATATTTTTTTCTTCTATGAAGAGCTGACATTTAAAAAAAAGCAAGAAAAAAAGAGCTAATCTATACGCAAGGAAAGGAATCTATGAAAAAGATTCGTACAAACGAATTATAGATTAAGAAGTAGGCAAGACTAAAAAAGGTTCGATTATTATAAGAATTCAGAAGTGAAAGAATAAAATAAATCAATAAATTTTATTTTTTAGTGAAACACATCACAAGAAAAAAAACATTCGCTTCATCCAACTAAATCGCTATGGCAATGCGAGTGGAAATTCGCGAGATCGATTCCCATCAGGGTACATCTTCCACCAAGACGAGTGTTTGGATTTCTGTGGACCCATTCATGAAACCAGTCAGTTTGACACGTGCACTCCAGAGGGTTGCCGTCGAGGTACAACGATTTCAGGTTGTCCAGGCTGTTAACAGCTAAAGGAATATTCATCAGCTTGTTGTTCTGTAGATGCAGAGTTTCCAGGCTAGCCGTGTCGTTGAAGGCCGAAGGAGACACGTAGTCGATGTCGTTGTTGTTGAGGTTCAAATACGTGAGAGACGTGCAGTCTTCCAAGTCGTGCTTCTCAATGCTGCTGATGTGATTCGACTGCAGTCTCAAGTAGTTCAGGCTGGGGCTGCAGATGCCGCCGTGGATGTGGTTCAAGGAGCCGTGCATGATCAGCAAAGCCGATAGGTGTTTAGGCATGGCTTCTTCGTCAACGTGTTTTATTCTGCTTCCCAGGATGGCGAGTATTCTCAAGGAAGAGCTGTCTTTGATACCGACTGGGATTTTCGTAATCGTCGTGTTGCTTATCGAGAGAGACGTCAACTGGCTTCCACTTACAGGCAGCCAGTTGATGTAGAAGCTGGAGTCTCCCAGAGTCGACCCTCCGACTATCAGCACGTTGAGACTGAGCAGAGACGAGATGGCAGTGGGAATGTCGCTGACGCCCACGTTTTCGATGTTGAGATACTTCAGCGTTTGATCGAACCTGTAGAAGGCGTTGTGAGGAATCACGTCTATGTAGTTGTTGTACAGGTTCAGCGATTCCAGATTCGACATGTGGCTCAGCCATCTCGGCCAGTACGTCAGTCCCGTGTCGGAAATATCCAGCAGGTTCAGGTCCCGCTGAGTTTGAGCATCAGGCTCGAGTCCCAGACTCGAATCAGGTTGGACCAGACGTAAAGGTTTTCCAGAGCGTCCAAGTCTCTCAGAGCTTCGGGAACGAAGCCCAGCATGCACTGGGAGAGGCGAATCTCCTTCAAGGAGTACCTCTGGCTCCTCAATGCGTGGTTGGTAAGAGACACGTTGACGCTGCCGTCCAGGTTCAGGTACTCCAGCGTGATGTTTGCGAAAGAGCCGTCGTCGAGGACGAGATTCGGGTTACCGTTGAGGTGCAGGCGGTACGTGACGTTGCTGTCGCTTTTCGAAGAGGTGAAACGAGTCATCCGTTTGTTGCTGCAGTCGATGTCAGCGCCGGAACAGGAGCACGGGAAGGACACGATGCACGGAGCCTGGGTTACCGCTAGATGCAGAGAGAGAGAGAGAGACAGAAAGAGCAGTGTCGTTTTCATGATCGTTGTCTGACGAAAGAAGGAAAAAAAAACAAAAAGAGAAAAGATTATTGTATAATTATTATGTAATCAGAGTGTGTGTGTGTATATAAATATTTGTATGTGTATGTGTGTCTGTATATGTATGTATATATGTATGTATGTGTGTATAAATATATATCTATCTATATATATATATACCAATCTATCTATCTATCTATCTATATATATATATATATAGAGAGAGAGAGAGAGAGAGAGAGAGAGAGAGAGAGAGAGAGAGAGAGAGAGAGAGAGAGAGAGAGAGTGAGAGAGAGAGACAGACAGACAGACAGAGAGACAGAGAGACATATACTGTGTTTATGTGTGTGGCTGCAGGTCTGTGAGTTCGAATAAAATGATTTTAAAAACAACTTTTATCAAGAAAGAAAAAGAAAAAGAAATTTTAATAATTTCATAATTTATCGTTGTTGCTGCTTTTTATTATTGTTGATAACAATGGAATGAAGATCGAACAGAAAATGAAAGCTAAAATCTGGAATCAAAACAATCACGGAAAGAAAGAAAGAAGAAAGCAGTGCACTGGAACAAACAGACGAACTTAAATTACAGACTTACCATTCCTAAGCGTTCTTAAAACCTGCGAAATGGAAGAAAACGTTACTTCGCAAACAAAAATAGAATTTTTTTATCTGAACACCTGCTCATTTCCCCAGGAGGTAAAAAAAAAAGAAAAAAGAAAGAAAATAAAATAAAAAGATATTAACGTGATCAAGGCGTAGAATTTGCTAGATTTTTCCATTCAGTTTCTGATTAAAGAATCGTAATAGATAATACAGAAATACATTTTTATTTATACATATATAGATATAGATATAGATATAGATAGATAGATAGATAGATAGATAGATAGATAGATAGATAGATATATAGATATATTTTATCATTTTCTCACGTTTTTTTTCTTTATGTTTTTTCTTCTTTTTTTTTTTTTTTTTTTTAAATATTTCTCTTCTGATATCGCTTCACCTTTAATACTACTACTACTACTACTACTACTACCACTACTACTACAACTACTGTTACTATATTACTACTATCACTAATAGTACTACCACTACTACTACTACTAAAGTTTTACTACAGTTACAATACTACAATAGTACTATTATTACTACACTAGTAGTAATAGCATTTCTAAAGTTGTTACTACTTCTGCTGTTAATTCTATGACGTCATGCTTACTACCGCTAGTACCACTACTCTTCTTTTACTGCTCCTCTCACTAGTCTAAAACATTTACTACCACAATTACAACAATCACTAATACTAGTTAGAGTTACTAGTGTTAAAACAATTATTTCTAGTTACTGCTATGAAAACTATTATTACAGATTACAGACACCACTACCATTATTACTATTAATAATAACAACAAAAACAACAACAACAACAACAACAATAATAAGAATAATAATAATAATAATAAGAATAATAATGTTGATGATGAAGATATATAAAATTAATTCTCAGTAATTTCTTTGAATCGGTACATTAAAAAACCCCAGACTAACCAACTAACTAACTAACTAAATAACTAATAAATATAAATTCAAAAAATTCAAGGCAACACTTGTGTCACACAATATTTATTATTTTTATTATTTTAGAATTGTTCACAATCCAATTCCCCTTCGGGTCACTTTTTTAATTTAGTATTCAGGTACAGTGGTATTTCATATCAACAAGAGGAATATCCAGATTAACACACTGTCCGGTAATAATCATGTTTGTCTTGTTCTGGTGCCAGCTTTCAAACCATTCAGAATCGCACGTGCACTCGATAGGATTACGTGAAAGATAGAGATCAGTCAGCGAAGCCAGATTTCGAAGAGCAACAGGGATCCGAGTGATTCCATTCGACTGCATGTACAACACCTTCAGACGTCTTAGGCGAGCAAAAGCGCCCGACGAAATGTATTTAATGTTGTTGTCGTCGAAGCTGACGTATTCGAGATTTACGCAGTCGTCGAGGTCGTGTCTTTCGATGCTGTCGATGTGATTATTGTCCAGTTCTAGATTCGTTAATGTCGTTCTGCAAACTCCGCTTTGAACACGAGTGATCAAACTTTCTGTCAAGTAAAACGTTTCCAGATGAGTTGGCATGGCTTCTTCCTCGACGTGGGCAATTTTGCTCTTCGCGATGTACAGATGAGAGAGCGACGTCTGGACACTCAGTCCGATGGGGATTTTTGTTATCGCTGTGTCCGATATCCACAGCTTCTGGAGATTAGGTTTGTTCAAGGGTAGCCAGTTCTGAAAGAAACTTTGGTCGGTCAAAGTTGTTCCTCCAATTCGTAGTTCTTTCAGTTGGTTCAGTGTTTCAATGCCTGTGGGAATGTTGGTTAAACCCGTGTTTTCCATATTCAAATACGTTAGTCTTTTGTTGAAGGAACTGAAATAGCCATGGGGGATAACTTTAAAGTCGTTATTGCTGACATCCAGCCAGTGCAGATCCCACATATGCCTGAGCCAGTTGGGCCAGCTCGTCAAAGAGTTGCTGGAGAGATCGATCTTTTTCAGACTGATTCCCAGTTTCTCCATTAGACTCAGATCGAAATGCTGGAAGTTGTTGTGACTGAAATAAAGGATCTGCAGCTCTTTCAAGTCGCCAATCGCTTTGGGAACAGATTTGAGGCCGGCGTTAGAGATATGCAGCTCCTTCAGAGAATGACTCTGACTTTTTAGAGCGTGCTCGTCCATCGTGAAATTGGTGCTGTAGTCCAAGTTCAAACTCCTCAGTAGGATGTTATTAAACGAACTGTTTGTGATGACTAAACGTGGGTTTCCTTCCAAGGTTAAATAGTAGGTTTTGTTACCATCGCCCGTCAGAGCAGGAACACTCGTAACATTGACGTTGTCGCAGAAGATGAAATCTCCGTTGCAGTGACACGGAGCAGGCGCAGGACATTGCTGGTTTGAACTGACCACTGTTACCACGGACAGAAAAACAAAAATGTACTGTGTAACATACATCTGAAAAATAGAGTGTTAATTCACTCACACAGATACAGATATATAAGAATGAATAAACACATAAATAAGCAACAACAGTAACATGAACAAGAATATTTTTTAACAACAACAGCAATAACAACGAAAATAGTTGCAGCTGTAGCAACAATAGCAAGAACAACAACAATAATAATAATAAAAGTGACTAAAGAGTTTACGAGAAAAATATAATGTCTACTTACCGTGGCGAAAGTTAGATCCAGAATAATGTACTAGAAATCACCTGTAGTTTTATAAAGTCAAGACTGTGAATATAGCATATGTTACAATTCTTGTTTGAATTAACATATATTATCTTATCTTAATCAGGTAACTATTATCATAAAAAATAGAAAACAAAATTAAATTTCATTCTTTTCCACAAGTGCAAGATTTAATTAATTACTTACTATTTGCTTGCTCATTTATTTACTCACTCAGTTATTTGTTTATTTTCTTATTTCTTTATTTTCTTCGTGCGTTCATTCC
Organism: Chrysomallon squamiferum; assembly: GCA_012295275.1. Taxonomy (NCBI): domain Eukaryota; kingdom Metazoa; phylum Mollusca; class Gastropoda; order Neomphalida; family Peltospiridae; genus Chrysomallon; species Chrysomallon squamiferum. Next base: position 7,002,217 of record CM022678.1, read on the forward strand.
TTCCTTAAGTCCTTACGCATTTATTTCGTTACTGATTTAGATGCTTAATTCATTCTTTATTTCCTTCCTTCCTTTCTTCTTTCCGTATTTACTTATTCACTCATTGATTTATTCGCTTTTTAATTCCCTCGTTCCATCCTTATTTCTTTACTAACTTATTTCTCTGTTTTTCTCTTTTCTTCTTTTTCCTTTTTTTTCCTTCTTTCTTCCTAAATTCCTTACTTCCTTACTTACTTCCTTATTTATTTTGTTACATGGTTGAAGTTTTAGTTCACTTTGCATTATCAGATAAATACTTGATATACGTTTAAATTGATCCATTTGCCGTTTTCCCCTCTTGAAGCAAAAATAAAATTTGTTTATCAAAAGCCTTGACTTAGATAACTATGTCGGTTTATGACAGATAAGACCGGTGTTTGCCTTGGCATGTTCGTCTATCTGTCTGTCTACATGTCTGTCTATCTATCTGTCTCAATCCTTGTCTGTTTCTCTCTCTGTCTTCCTGTCACTCTGTCTCTGTCAATCTATCTGTTTCTCTGTCTGTCAGTACACCTGTCTCTCTAACAGTTTGTCTGTATGTCTGCCTCTGTATCCATCAGTCTCTCTGTCTATGTATCCGTCATCCTCTATATGTCTGTTTATCTGTCTCTGCCTATCAGTCTGTTGGTCTGTCTGTCTGTCTCTCTATCGTCATTGTGATTGTTTTTCAGGTCTGTTGTCTGTTTATCTCTCTTTGTCTGTCAGTATGTCTGTATGTATGTAAGTATGTATATCTGTCTCTATCAGTATATCTGTCTGTCTGTCTCTCTATCGTCATTGTGATTATGTTTTTATGTCTGTTGTCTGATTATCTCTGTGTGTCAGTATGTCTGTCTGCACGTAAGTATGTATATCTGCCTCTATCAGTATATCTGCCTGTTTGTCTGTCTACCTCTTTGTCTGTATGTCTGTCTCTCTGTCCATCAGTCTCTCTGTCTCTTTATCTGTTTCTGTCCATCTATCTGTCTGTCCCTCTATCTGTCATTCTGTCTATGTCTGTGTATCTGTCTATTGTCTGTTTCTGTCTCTGTCCATCTGTTTGTCTGTCTCTATCTATCATTATACCTGCCTGTCTCTCTACCAATTTGTCTGTATGTTTGATTCTCTCTCTCCATCAGTCTCAGTGTCTCTCCGTCTCTCTTGCTGTATATGTCTGTTTATCTGTCTATCTATCAGTTTGTCTGTCTGTCTCTCTATCTGTCATTCTGTCTATGTCTGTCTATCTCTCTTTTGTCTGTTTATCTGTCTCTGCCAATCAGTCTGCCTGTCTGTATGTAAGTATCTATGTCTGTCTTTCTCTCAATCAATCTTTCAGTCTGTCTCTCTATAGTGATATCTAAAAGTGGAAACTCGACTTCTGTCTATAGGACACTAGAAAACGTCACCAAGTCAGAGTGTTACAAATCTTGGATGTAGAGAGATTGTTTATCCTGTGAAGTTTTCTTTTTAGCTTGTACTTAAATATGAGATGATTCTGTGATTCGTATGTACAATTATTCCGATTTCTTTTAACTTTTAAATGTACCTAAACTAAACGAAATAATAATTACAGTAGTAGTAGTAGTAGTAGTAATAATAATAATAATAATAATAATAATAATAATTATAATAATTATTATAACAATAACCATAACAATAATAGCAGGAGTAGTAGTAGTAGTAGTAGTAGTAGTAGTAGTAGTAGTAGTAGTAGTAGTAGTAGTAGTAGTAGTACAATAAAAAAGAACAACAAAAATAACAATATAATAAAAACAACAGTAATTATAGTAATAGTAATAATAATAATAACAGTGATGATAATGACAAGAAGAAACAGAAGAAGAACATGAAGATGATGATGATGATGAAGATATATAAAATTAATTATCAGTAATTTCGTTCGATCGATACATTAACCTTTATACTGAAAACATAAATAAAGAAAACAAACTAAACAACTAACTAACCAGTATATAAAGACTATGTAAAATAAAAAAATAAAAACCAACACAGCACTGAGTTACTCACTAACCATTAATTTTATTATTTTACAATTTTTGACAATACAAATTGCTTCTCAGTGATCTTGTTAACTTGGCATTCAAGTACAGTGGTATTTCATATCAGCAAGAGGAATATCCAGATTAAGACACTGTCCGGTAATAATCATGTTTGTCTTGTTCTGGTGCCAGCTTTCAAACCATTCAGAATCGCACGTGCACTCAATAGGATTACGTGAAAGATAGAGATCAGTCAGCGAAGCCAGATTTTGAAGAGCGACAGGGATCCGAGTGATTCCATTCGACTGCATGTACAACACCTTCAGACGTCTTAGGCGAGCAAAAGCGCCCGACGAAATGTATTTAATGTTGTTGTCGTCGAAGCTGACGTATTCGAGATTTACGCAGTCGTCGAGGTCGTGTCTTTCGATGCTGTCGATGTGATTATTGTCCAGCTCTAGATTCGTTAACGTCGTTCTGCAAACTCCGCTTTGAACACGAGTGATCAAACTTTCTGTCAAGTAAAACGTTTCCAGATGAGTTGGCATGGCTTCTTCCTCGACGTGGGCAATTTTGCTCTTCGCGATGTACAGATGAGAGAGCGACGTCTGGACACTCAGTCCGATGGGGATTTTTGTTATCGCTGTGTCCGATATCCACAGCTTCTGAAGATTAGGTTTGTTCAAGGGTAGCCAGTCAAGAAAGAAACTTTGGTCGGTCAAAGTTGTCCCTCCAATTCGTAGTTCTTTCAGTTGGTTCAGTGTTTCAATGCCTGTGGGAATGTTGGTTATTCCCGTGTTTTCCATATTCAAATACGTCAGTCTTTTGTTGAAGGAACGGAAATAGCCATTGGGGATAACTTTAAAGTCGTTATTGCTGACATCCAGCCAGTGCAGATCCCACATATGCCTGAGCCAGTTGGGCCAGCTCGTCAAAGAGTTGCTGGAGAGATCGATCTTTTTCAGACTGATTCCCAGTTTCTCCATCAGACTCAGATCAAAATGCTGGAAGTTGTTGTGACTGAGATACAGGATCTGCAGCTCTTTCAAGTCGCCAATGGCTTTGGGAACAGATTTGAGGCCGGCGTTAGAGATATGCAGCTCCTTCAGAGAATGACTCTGACTTTTTAGAGCGTGCTCGTCCATCGTGAAATTGGTGCTGTAGTCCAAGTTCAAACTCCTCAGTAGGATGTTATTAAACGAACTGTTTGTGATGACTAAATGTGGGTTTCCTTCCAAGGTTAAATAGTAGGTTTTGTTAGCATCGCCCGTCAGAGTAGGAACGCTCGTAACATTGACGTTGTTGCAGAAGATGAAATCTCCGTTGCAGTGACACGGAGCAGGCGCAGGACATTGCTGGTTTGAACTGACCACTGTTATCACGGACAGAAAAACAAAAATGAACTGTGTAACACGCATCTGAAAAATAGAGTGTTAACTCACTCACACAGATAGAGATATATAAGAATTCATAAACACATAAATAAGCAATAACAACAATAGCAGCAGCAACAACAACAACTATAATGAAAATAATAATAATAATAATAATAATAATAATAATAATAATAATAATAATAATAATAATAATAACAATAAAAGCAACTAAAATTTTCACGAAAACAATATTATGTCTACTTACCGTGGCGAATGTTAGATCCAGAATAATGTACTAGAAATCACCTGTAGTTTTGTAAAGTTAAGACTGTGAACACAGCATATGTTTGAAGTAACGTATATTATCTTATCTTAACCACGTAACTATTAGGACAGAAAATAGAAAACAAAAAATTAAATTACATTCTTTTCCTCAAGTACTTATTCGTTTGCTCATTTATTTACTCACTTAATTATTTGTTTATTTTCTTCGTTCATTCTTTCCTTCCTTACGTTCTTATGTATTTATTTTGTTACTGATTTAGAAGCTTAATTCATTTTTTATTTCCTTCCTTTCTTCTTTCTTTCCGTATTTACTTATTCACTCATTTATTTATTTACTTCACTTTTTAATTCCCTCGTTCCATCCTTATTTCTTTACTAACTTATTTCTCTGTTTTTTTTCTTTTCTGCTTTTCCTTTTATTACTTCCTTACTCCTAAATTCCTTACTTACTTACTTAGCTACTTATAACTTCTAGCATCCTTCTTTCCCTTCTTCCTTCCTTCTTTCCTTCCTTCATTCCTTCCTTACTTACTTCCTTATTTACTTTGTTACATGGTTGAAGTTTTAGTTCATTTTGCTCGTTCCATCCTTATTTCTTTACTATCTTATTTCTCTGGGGTTTTTTCTTGTCTTTATTTTCCTTTTCTTACTTCTTTCTTCCTAAATTCCTTAGTTACTTATAACTTCTAGCATCCTTCTTTATTTCCTTCCTTCTTTTCTTTGTTACTTACTTCCTGATTTACTTTGTTACATGGTTGAAGTTTTAGTTCATTTTGCATTATCAGATAAATACTAGATATACGTTTAAACTGATCCATTTGCCATGATCCAGTTGTTTATCAAAAGCCTTGACTTAGATAACTATGTCGGTTTAAGACAGATAAGACCGGTGTTTGCCTTACCATGTTCTTCTATCTGTCTGTCTATATTCTGCCTGTCTGTCTCTCTGTATGTGTATCAGTATTTGTCTGTCTGTTTGTCTGTGTATATATGTCTATCTGTCTATGTCTGTCTGTCTCTGTCTCAGTTTGTCGGTCTGCCTCTGTCTATTACTCTGTCTGTCTGTCTATTAGTTGTCTGTCTCTAAGTCTCGCTGTCCATCAGCCTTTTTTTCTCTCTGTCTGTCTGTCTGTCTGTCTAAAAGTGGAATCCATCCTCGTCTCTGTAGGAGACAAGAAAACGTCACCAAGTCAGAGTGTTACAAATCTTGGATGTAGAGAGATTCTTTATCCCGTGAAGTTTTCTTTTTAGCTTGTACTTAAATCTGAGATGATTTGTGATTCATATATACAGTTATTACGATTTCTTTTAAATTTTAAATGTACCTAAACTAAACGAAATAATAATTAAAGTAGTAGTAATAAGAACAACAACAACAACAACAACAACAACAACAACAAGAACAATAATACGAAGAAGAAGAAGAACAACAACAACAACAACAACAACAACAACAACAACAAGTACAAGAACCAACTGATACGTTCTTGTTCAACATTTTTATTTCATTATTATTTTAAAAAATTTTTGACCAAGTTTACAACATTTTGACATTAAGTACAATGAGAATGAAACTCAACGATGCCCATGTCGAGATTGGTACAGCGACCTTTGACTAGTTTGATGTGGGTGTTATTCTTACGCCAGTGTGTAAACCATTCCGTCTCACACGTGCATTCGATCGGGTTCTCCGTTAAGTAGACGTAACCCAGAGAGTGCAGAGTTCCGATCGCAGTCGGTATGCGTTCCAGTTTGTTTTTCTGCAAGAACAGAGTGATGAGATGGCTCACGTTGTGGAACGCGCCAGAGGAGACGTACGCGATGTCGTTGTCGTCAGCACTGAAGTAGAACAGACTCGGGCAGTCGTCGAGGTCGTGTCTTTCGATGCTTTCGATTCTGTTGCCGTCCAGTTCGAGCTTTGACAGTCGCGGGTTGCACATTCCGTTGTGAACGCGGGTTACGAGTCCCGCCGTCAAATAAAGCGTGTTTATGTTCGGCGGCATCGATTTTTCGCCCACGTGGCGTATCCGGCTGTGCTGTATGTACAGCTCGTCGAGCGAGGCCTGGTTGCCGAGTCCGTCGGGGATTTTTGTTATCGTTGTGTTGATGATAAAAACGCTTCTCAGACTGGGCTGCTGAGAAGGAAGCCAGTTTTCGTAGAAGCTAGAGTCTGTCAGAGTTTGCCCTCCGACGTGCAGCTCCCTGAGAACAGGCAGGCTCTGAAGACCCGTGGGCAAGTCGGTGAGACCCGTGTTCTCGATATTCAAGTACGTCAGCCTGCTACGGAAAGCGTCGAACGCGTCAGGGGGAATAACTCCAATCGGATTATCCCTGGCGTTCAGCGAGTGCAAATTCCACATGTGCTTGAGCCACGTCGGCCACGAGGTCAAGTCGCTGTCGGATATATCCATGTCGGTCAGAGAAACCCCGAGTTTCTCCATCACCTTCAGGTTCCACTGCGAAATGCTGTTTGAACCGATGTACAGGAACCGCAGCGCTTTCAAATCGCCGATCGCTTCGGGCACAGACTTCAGATTTGCGTTCGACAAGTCGAGTTCGTTCAGCGAAGACTTCTGGTTTCTGAAGGCGTCTCTGCTTATGGACATGTTTGTGTTGTAAGCCAGGTCGAGATACTCCAGTGAGATGTTGTCAAACGAACTGTC
>CM022678.1:7013558-7018558 GCA_012295275.1 Chrysomallon squamiferum
ATTTATTTCTGTACATTGTTCTACATTTTAATTTAAAGAATGTTTAGTTCTGTACATTATTCTACATTGTAAATTTAAAGTAAATTTATTTCTGTACATTATTCTACATTGTAAATTTAAAGTAAATTTATTTCTGTACATTATTCTACATTGTAAATTTAAAGTAAATTTATTTCTGTACATTATTCTACATTGTAATTTAAAGAATGTTTAGTTCTGTACATTATTCTACATTGTAATTTAAAGTAAATTTATTTCTGTACATTATTCTACATTGTAAATTTAAAGTAAATTTATTTCTGTACGTTATTCTACATTGTCATTAAAAGTAAATTTAGTTCTGTACATTGTTCTACATTGTAATTTAAAGTAAATTTAGTTCTGTACATTATTCTACATTGTAAATTTAAAGTAAATTTAGTTCTGTACATTATTCTACATTTTAAATTTAAAGTAAATTTAGTTCTGTACATTATTCTACATTGTAAATTTAAAGTAAATTTATTTCTGTACATTATTCTACATTTTAAATTTAAAGTAAATTTACTTCTGTACATTATTCTACATTGTAAATTTAAAGTAAATTTAGTTCTGTACATTATTCTATATTATTAATTCAAAAGTAAATTAATCTCTCTTTTCTTTTTTTTTTTTTTTTTTTACATTATTCCACATTGTTAATCCAAACATAAATTTATTATATTATTCTACATTTTTTAATATAAATACAGCTTTAATTTATCTTTTATTGGAACTTCCGGATTCTTCAAACAACCCACCCAACAACAACCCCCCCAACCCCAACCCCACGCCCAACCCCAACCCCAACCCCACCCCACCGTCCCGTCTACCGTTCTGTTCTCTCCCTTTTACTCTGTTAAACATGGACTCGACTGTATCAATATTTTTCCAACTGAGTCTGCCTGTACATTTTAATTATACCTAAATGTTGCCAAGCCAGTTCTTTGTTTATAATAATCCCGTCGAGCAGGTATTTTGCGTATCTCGTTTTTTTTTTTTTTTTTTTTTTTTTTTTTTCCCTTAAGCCAACTGAGAGCAGTTATTTAGAACAAACATCACGAAAATAGCAGCCACGCCCTCGACTCGCTAACATTCCAGAAGTCGGAAGGCAACGAACACTAACTCGTGACCTCGTTATGGATGTAGGCGGGGAAAAGAACGCACGCGCCATTTTGATTTTTTTTTTTTTTTTTTTTTTTTCGCGCGAAAAAACACTTCAGCGTTAAGCGGAAACAGTTAAAACGGGAGAAACAGAGCATAGCACGTTTCTTGCAAAGTGATTATTTCAGTTCTTTTGAAGATGAGATTTTAGCAATGAAAGCTGATCTTGTAAGCAGCGAGAAGAGAGGTCAAAAGGCGAGGAAATTTTAAAAAAAAGATTTAGAGATCGCGTTTTCTTTCGTTAGCGACAGTTTGATGTTTGGTTTATTTTGTTCTGTATATTTTATTTGTTTGCTCTCTCTCTCTCTCTCTCTCTCTCTCTCTCTCTCTCTCTCTCTCTCTCTCTCTCTCTCTCTCTCACACACATTCACCCTCGTCTTTATCGATTTATCTATATTTGTATCTATTTGTCTATCTGTCTATCTGTCTATCTATCTATCTGTCTATCTATCTATCTTTCTATCATTCTCATTCACTCCCTCACTATCTCTAAACTTCATTCACTCTGACTCTTTTACTCTCTTCATCACTCTTGGTATATATATATATATATATATCACTGTGTGTGTTTCTGTCTGTGTATGTGTGTCTGTGTATCTGTATGTGGTTAAGTTTGTACTTGTTTGCCTGTAATTATATTACAAATTAAGTATAGAGAGATATTTAAAAAAAAAAAAAAAAAAAATCTTTCTTTGTATGTTAGCAATACGTTTATTCAGTTTGATCTCTTTTATTTGCAACTTTCCATAGAGTAAGGTAAAAACGCGCATTTTGGTCTTTGATAACTGAATCGTCTTTGTGCATATTAACAGATATTCGCCCATAACAAAGCGTGAACTCAGAATTTTAACTCGGGTGATAGAAAATAAAGCAACCTATAAATACATGCCCGTTAAGTGTGTTGGTTATGAAACGTTAGATAAAAAAGAAAGTTTAGATCTTTAAACTAATTTTGTAGACACTTCAAATATATATATATATGAATCATTTCAGCTTAAGAGTCAGTGTTTCACTATATATGGTGTGTGTGTGCACGTGTGTGTGTGTGTGTGTGTGTGTGTGTGTTTTTAGACCTATGCAGACTTGGGGGTTATCAAAACACAATCCTGTAAAAGACATTTTATTTATTTACTTCAATCTGAGTATATTTAGTGGGTACTACTAGTTTTGTTTTTGCTTATTATATAATACTCGAAATACTGAATTTAAAAAACGAATAATAATAATAATAATAAAATTAAAATTAAAAAAAAGTCATTTAATCCAAGATGTTCAGAACACTTGTTTATTTCTTGGATTTAACCTTTTTAGAAAAAAAAAAGGTAAAAAATTTCTGTTAAACAAATAACGATAAAAGACAGCTTGTGTTGTAACCACATCGGCAGTCTATTAAATAATGCAGAGGAATAAAAAAAAAAAAAAAGAAATGGCAGGTTCGGATCACGTGACCTGCGATTGGTTTTGTTTACGAAGCAGCGCACCACGGAATCAGATGATTTTTGCAGAAGTTAGAGAAGGTTGCTGAGTCTCTGCCAATTTCTGATAATAATGTTTGACAGTAAAATCCTGGCCTAAATTTAACACTACTTTCTGAACCTTTTTGTGCCTATAGTGTTTTTTTTTTTTTTTTTTTTCCTTCTTTTTTTTTTTTTAATTTTTTTTTTATTTATTTATTTTTATTTTTTTTTTTCATTTATTTATTGTATTTTTTTTATAAATTTATTTAATGTTTTTATTATTATTATTTTTTTTTTTTTAAAGTATTTTCGATGGAAAAATAAAAAACAAACAAACAAAAAAATTCTTTTAGAACAACATAAACGTATTGATGCTATACAATGACCCTTCATCACTTAGCTCAGAGCAATGGTTTTGAACTTGGACGGTAGCGCCCCCTTGCGACAACAATAATGACAAACACCAGAGCGACAGTTAAAGCTATAAATATATTCGTAATATATAAATGTTTGTAAACTACGATGTCTAATTGATCGTGCTTCCACCACAGTGTGATCTTTAAGTTAGGGACCCCAAGATTAACAATTATTTGAAATGGAACGATGAAAAATAAAAGCTTAAGACAGACAGACGCATAGATAGATAGATAGATAGATAGATAGATAGATAGATAGATAGATAGATAGATAGATAGATAGATAGATAGATAGATAATATATTTATAGCTGACGAACCGAGATAGATAGAGAGGTAGGTTTATAGACAGACCTACAGAGAGGGGAGGGAGGGAGGGAGGAGAGAGAGAGAGAGAGAGAGAGAGAGAGAGAGAGAGAGAGAGAGAGAGAGAGAGAGAGAGAGAGAGAGAGAGAGAGAGAGAGAGAGAGAGAGAGAGAGAGAGAGAGAGAGAGAGAGAGAGAGAATCATCTTAATGAAACATCACGCCCCCGTACGACATGAAACCACTGAAACGAGTTTGTCGTGACGTTGATTAACCTAACATTTTTAAACTGTGCTACTGTTGTCATAACCGCCCTTCTTTCTAAGCTGAAACCTGTCATTTCTGTTTTCAGCCAGTTAATGAAAGTAATGTTTAATGTACCTGTGTGGGGTATGTGTGTGTGTCTGTCCGTGTGTGTGTAATCTGTAGGTATCTATGTATGTGTATATATATATATGTATATATATATATATATATCAGATCTATATCTATATATATATATCAGATCTTATCTATGTCTAAGTATCTGTCTATATCTATCTATATCTCTGTTTATCTATCTATCTATCTATCTCTCTCTCTCTCTCTCTATATATATATATATATATATATATACATATATACTCATACACACATTAACACACACACATATATATATTAAGAAAGAGTGAGATTATATAGATATATTTAATATAGACATAGGTGTAGATATAGACAGACATACAAATACACATACGTACACACATACACAAACACCGATACACATATACACACACATGCACACATAATATATATACACATACAAACATACACACATAATTACTTATCAGAGACGGCAAAAAAAAACAAAAAAAAAAAACATATACAGTGAAAATCATTAACTTAATTAACTTAATTGTTTGCAAATTATCTACATGGGTGTAACTCCACTGAGTAAGAGTCACAAGCATGTTACTGTTACACTGTATTTTTAACTTAATTCACTGTATTTTTAACTTAATTGTTCGTAAATTATCTACATGGGCGTAAACTCCACTGAGTAACAGTCACAAACACGCACGTGAGTGGGCGGAGCCATGCGTCATTCTAATTCAAATTCCAATCTGCTGATAATGACGACTGTCACACACAAGACCGTCAGGATTTCCTAAAGAAAGGAAATAGCATCTCGCAAACAAATACTTTGATAAACTCCCCCATCTTCATCGAGCTTGGAGAGAACCAGTCGTTTTAACGTCGGTCAGGGTGGTGCACGTGCATTTCCCGGTGCATCACTCCGAAGGTGTGGCTCTGAATGCAATGACGTCACTATTATCATAATCATTGATTGTCTGGAGGTCCGCTTTGTATCTGTTTCTATCTCTCTTTTTTTATTTTTTTTTTATTTTTATATCTCTCGTTCTCTCTATTTATTTATTTATTTATTTATTCGAATTCATTCATTCATTTACTTGCATATATTTAGCTGTTTATCTATCTATCTATCTATATATATATGTATATATATATCTATCTATCTATACACACACACACACACACACACACACATATATATATCATTATATGTCTTTATTTCTACCTACCTACCTACTTTGCCTGCCTATTTTTCTATCTACCTACCTACCATTCAACATACCTATCT
>CM022678.1:7036058-7051058 GCA_012295275.1 Chrysomallon squamiferum
ACCTATAAGATGCAAGTAACGTAACTAAGTACCTTCTATTATGACGTCATAATGGCGTGACGCATAGTTGGATGCAAACGACGAAGACAATGTAAAACAAAAAGCGTAAAGTAAAAATCAAAGGTGTAAGTTACTTTTCTTCTTCTTTCTTCTTCTTTTTCTTGTTTTTGTTCTTGTTCTTCTTCTTCTTGTTCTTCTTCTTCATTCTTCATTCTTCTTCTTCTTCTTCTTCTCCTCCTTCTACTTCTTCTTTTTCTTCTTAGCATTATTAATATCCGACAAATATATATTTACCTTTTCTTTATTGCATTCTACAAACTGTTAAACATCTAGTGTACATTAATAATAATAATAATAATAATAATAATAATAATAATAATAATAATAATAATAATAATAATAATTCTAAAACAAATTCACTGACTGAATTAATATGCATCGATGAACAAAGCGCATGAATTTAACACGCGGATATTTATGTTTCATAGTTTAATGTATTTTTCCTATTATTTGAAATGTGTGAGTTTGTTTCACAGCTGTGAAGTATAATGTAACGTATGAATGCATAATTTGCTGTAGGTGTGTGTGTGTGTGACGTAGACAGAACAGCTGTTGTAAAAATTATGTAATTACTCGGAGTTGTAAACAGTATATATATATAGACACACAGATATCATACATAGATAGACATATATATAAATAAGAAGAATATACGCACTCACACACACACACATATGTATATATATATATGTATGTATGTATGTATATATATATATATATTATGTAATTACTCGGAGTTGTAAACAGTATATTTGTATATAGACACACAGATATCATACATACATAGACATATACGTACATAATCACATAGAACAGACGCACAAATACACACACGAACATGCATACACACATATATATGTAAACTATATATATATATACATATATAGACACATAAATATCATACATACATAGATATATATATACGTACATAATCAAATATATACGGATTCACGCATGAACACACACACAAACACAGTTTATATCTGTGTGTGTGTGTATATACACATACAAACATACACACACAAGCACACATACACACACATATATTGTTTGTTTAAACAATGGCATTATTTTTTATTATAAGTGTATTATACTTTAACTATATTCTATTAAATTATGTTATGTTATACTACATTATATTATACTATGGCACATCACATCATATGATATTATATCATGTCGTATATCATAAATTATAACTATATCATCACAAACGTCATTTGAACAAATACATTGTCTCTTTAAACGGTTATGAGTAATTTTAACTCATCGGAACAAAAATATTTTATTTGCTGTAAATGTAAATATATATATATCATATTTCTTTATAAACACAACACTGGAAATCAAAAGAGAGAGTCTCAAAGAGACACCACTAAAAATATACTATATATATACTTTTGAACTATTTTCTGGAAACTAAAACCTCTATCTCAAAGCACACCAAATATTCGTCTTATTATTTTTATCTTTTTATTATTATTATTAATTTTTTCTATTTTTTATTTTTTTTTTTTTTTTTTTTTTTTCAGGCTGCAAAGAAAGATACGTCACCAACAGTCGTTGGCCTCATTATCGCTTGTTACGAATTTCTGATATTTCTGACGTCACCAATCTACGGAAGATACGTACGTATAAGCAAAATAACTTAAAGGGCAAATTCTTTTGTAATACAAGCACCACCAGGCGACTTATGAAATTTTGTGAAGACTGCAGTCACTAGAACATGGTTTTAGAAGTGTAGCAATTCCTGTCTGTTGAATACTGATTCGTTGGTTTTATTTTCATTGTTTAATTTAAATGAAAATCGCCGGATTCAGAAATGTATTTAATTTGTATCTGTTAAACCAATAAATATATAAATATATATATATATATATATAGATATAGATAGATAGATAGATAGATAGATAGATAGATAGATAGACATATATTTACATTTATATATATTTATTTATTTATTTAACATATGTACTATGTCTAGCTGTTGCACACAATTACACACACACGCACACACACACATCATTCACAGTTTTATGAGGCTAGCACCTGTGAACCATATCTTTCTAATAAATACTTTTATTTATTTATTTATTTTATTTATTTATTTATTTATTTATTTATTTATTTGTTTGTTTGTTTATTTATTTGTTTATTCATTTATTTGTTTTATTTATTTATAAATTTATTTTATTTATTCTTTTTTTTTTTTTTTTTTATTTATTTATTTATTTATTTATTTATTTATTTATTAATCCATCTATCTATTTTATTCTATTTTATTTCATTTTGTTTTGTTTTTCTCTCCATGCAGATAGTCGTTATAGGATTTCGTTTCATGTACTTGAGTGGTGTCTTTGTATGTGGACTCTGCACTATCCTGTTTGGGTAAGCTATATTGTTATTAGTTGTAGTAGCTGCAGTAGTAGTAGTAGCAGCAGTGGTAGCAACAGTAGTAGTTGTTGTAGTGATAGTTCTAGCAGTAGTAGTAGTAGCAGTTATATTGTAGTAATAACAGTGTTAGTAGTAATAGCCATTGCGGTAGCATTTGCAGTAGTAGTAGGAGCAGTGGTGGTAGTTACTGTTGCCGTCGTAGTACAACGTCGTAGTGCTGTTTTCAGGTTACTCGACTTCTGTCCAGCAGGTCCTGTGTTCATAGCGATGTGTTTTCTGACGCGTATCTTGGAAGCGTTGGCGGCGACGGCATTTGTCATTGCTTGTATCACTGTGACGACGATATCCTTCCCCCAGCACGTCGCACTGGCAGCGGTAAGTAGACGTCAGCTACGTTGACGTCATCTCGTTAAGTAGTGGTCAGCATGTAAATGTACAGGATCATTTTTTGTTTCTTTCTTTCTCTTTCTTCCGATTTCCTCGCTTCCTCTCTCTCTCTCTCTCTCTCTCTCTCTCTCTCTCTCTCTCTCTCTCTCTCTCTCTCTCTCTCTCTCTCTCTCTCTCTCTCTCTCTTCTCTCTCTCTCTTCCGATTTGCTAGCTTCATTTCCTCCCCTTCTTTTTACACCTTCTGTCTATCTGTCATTCTGTCTGTCTCATTTTTTTTATTTTATTTTATTTTTTATATTTTAGGGATCGATGGAATCAGCAATGTCTCTGGGAGCCCTGATTGGTCCTGTTATTGGAGGTTTACTTTATCAGGTTAAAATAAACTTACTACAAATATTTCACCGATCTTCTGTCATTCTGCACGAACAAACACACACACACACAAACACACACACAGATACACACCCACACAAACACATGTATAGGTACATATACACACACAGAAACACACATAACGAGAAAGTTAATATAATTAAGATCCATATTAACAACATTCGTTTATGCTCAGATTAATGTTAATATTTCACTTTTAATTTGCTATTTTAATAACGCTTTATCTATTTATTTATTTATTTATTCTTTTTAATTCATTCATTCGTTCGATAATTCTTTTATTCATTCATTAGTTCGTTAATTCTTTTATTCATTCATTCGTTCATTCGTTCATTCATTCATTTTGTCGACATTTCTTTACTCTGGTTATAATTTCTTTCAATCAACTTTTCGTCTTAAATCGTTTTATTCTGAAATACGTTCTGTTGGGTTTCTGAACTTTACTTTTCTAAACTCAGTCTGTAGTTTACGTTTCTAAACTCAGTCTGTAGTTTACGTTTCACTGATGAAATTTCAGGTAGGAGGATATTTCCTCCCGTTCGTTACTGTAGGAACGGCTATAGCTCTGTGTGGAGCCATTTCTTGTGCGTTTTTGCCCAAACAAAAAAGTGAGTAAAAATCAGATGCATTTGGAAATCATATATCTCTATGTATGTGTGTATATGAGTGCGTATGTGTGTGTGTGTGTGTGTGTGTGTGTGTGTGTGTGTGTGTGTGTGTGTGTGTGAGTTTATGTATGTGTATGGGGTTCATGTGTGTCTGTCTATATGTATATGGATATATTTGTATGAATATATATGTGTGTATGTGTATATGTGTGTATGTATGTGTATGTGTATGCATCTGTAGTTTTGTATGTATCTTATGTTTGTATTTATGTATGTATATGTGTGTATTTATGTAAGTTTTTATGAGTGTATTTAACAACAACAATAATAATAATAATACAAAAACAATAATACAAAAAAAAAAAAAAAAAAAAAAAAATTAAAAAAACACAAGAAAAATAAATAGAAGAAAAACAAAAAACACACACACATGCACGCACACACACACACACACATTCATATATATATAAAATATGCTGAATATTTGATGCTAATGTTGCTTATTTCAGAAATTGAAGCGAAGAAGTCTGAATCGCTCGCCAATCTGTTCAGAAGCAAGCTCGTGTGTATTGCCTGTTACGTCATGGTGTGCATGGGAATTTCCATTTCGTTTTTTACACCCACGTTAGCGGAGCATCTACAGCCAGTAAGTGTTTCTAAAAATAACTATTATCAATATAAGCATTAGGACAAAAAATAAAATAATAAAAATAGAAAAAGGACAAAGTATTCAAGTAAGTAAATAAATAAATCTGCAAGCAAATAAACAAATAAAAGTTAAATAAATAAAAAATAAATTTATAAAAAAGAGAAAGACTTACTGATTTATTATGATTATTATTATTACCTGTGTGTGTCTGATTATGTGAGTGTGTTTGTGTGTGTTTGTGTGTGTATGTATGTGTGTGTGTTATCAAAATTAATTAGAATTTTTCGTAGTTTGGACTAAATATAATATACACAGTATGTTGAGGTATAAATAATATATGTATATATATATATTATTTTTTGTTTTCAGTTTGGGTTGAGTCCTGCTCTGATTGGTTTAGTGTTTACGTGTTGTCCACTTTTTTATCTCATACTAGGACCTATCAACGGCTGGTTTGCAGACAAGGTTATTATTATTATTATTATTATTATTATTATTATTATTATTATTATTATTATTATTATTATTATTATTGGTATTATTATTAGTAGTATTATTGCTATTATTATTGCTATTATTATTATTATTAGTAGTAGTATTATTGCTATTATTATTATTATTATTATTATTGATATTATTATTATTGGTATTATTATTATTATTATTATTGGTATTATTATTGCTATTATTATTATTATTAGTAGTAGTATTATTATTGCTATTATTATTATTATTATTATTATTATTGATATTATTATTATTATTAATATTATTATTTCTATTATTATTATTGGTATGTTATTAGTTTTATTATTATTATTATTATTATTATTATATCATCATCATCATATTATAATTATAATAATAAGTATTATAGCTTTAAAATTAATTTTATTATTGCTATTATTATTATTGTTGGTATTATTATTAGTTTTATTATTATAATTATTATTGTTGTCGCTATTGTTATTGTCATTATCATCATTATTGTTGTAGTTGTTGTAGCT
The DNA here is from genome assembly GCA_012295275.1 of Chrysomallon squamiferum. Taxonomy (NCBI): domain Eukaryota; kingdom Metazoa; phylum Mollusca; class Gastropoda; order Neomphalida; family Peltospiridae; genus Chrysomallon; species Chrysomallon squamiferum. The sequence continues at coordinate 7,041,558 of CM022678.1, forward strand.
GTTGTTATTGTTGTTGTTATTATTATTAATATTATTATTATTATTATCATTTCTATTGTTTTATATATTTTATTATTGATGCTGTCGACATCGTTGTTTTTGTTTACTGTTGCTGGAGGTTGTTATTGGTAGTAGTAGAAGTATTATTAATAGCATTAACGTAAATTTTTGTTTTTGTTTTTATTTCTACGTTTATTTCAGGGCTTTCATGAACCTATGATAGTGGTGGGATGCTTTTTGTCGTGTCTAGGCACCCAGCTGTTGGGACCTTCTCCCATATTTGGAATGAAACCGTAAATAAACACGTATATTTGTAGTTATAACTGATGCCATGCATATCTTTGTGTGTGTGTGTGTGTGTGTGTACATGTCTCTATGTATATGTGTGTGTGTGTGTTGTGTGTGTGTGTGTGAGAGAGAGAGAGAGAGAGAGAGAGAGAGAGAGAGAGAGAGAGAGAGAGAGAGAGAGAGAGAGAGAGAGAGAGAGAGAGAGAGAGAGAGAGAGAGAGAGAGAGAGAGAGAGAGAGAGAGAGAGAGAGAGAGTTATCAGTGTATTTTTTGATAGCTAATGTTTGGTGTGTTAAATTCTTCTTGCTCCAAAGTGATATCGGAGTAATGTTCATGAACTTAATTTTAGGAAACATTTATTATACGTCAGTTTTTCTTTAAAGTGTGCCTGTGTCCGCAAGAAATTTGGAGAATGCGATTAGACTATTTCTTCGTATTATCAAAATTACACATCAAAAACTTTGAAATAAAAAGAAAAAGAAATCTATCCACCTTGTATAGTGTGAAAAAAAAATAATAATAATAATAACTGTAAACTAAGAAAAAAAAAATGGCGTCAATCGGATATTTTAAACCGAACGTTTTTGTCGTTGTATATCGTAAACGCACGCTTTACTTAAAATCTTCGATTAAAAGCGAGTCTGACACGTTATATTCAACAACCAATGTTTATTTTCTTTGTTTTTACAGAACTCTGTGGATAATTATTCTTGGACTGGCAATAATCGGAACGAGTCTGTCCTTCTGTCAGTCGGCCTCTCTGAAATGTCTAATAGAAGGAGCATTGTACGTAATTCGTTCAGTCTTTCTGGTGCTGTTGTTGTTGCAGTTGTTGTTACTGTCGTTGTTGGGGTTTTAATTGTTATTATTGCTGTTGTTTCTTGTGCGGGGTTGTTATTGTTATCTTTTTTTTTAATTGTTTGTTTTAATTTTTATTTTTATTTTTTTTTATTTTTTTTTTTACTTTTGTTTTTACTGTTGCTGTTGTTGTTTTGTTTTACTTTTATTTTTTCTTTTCTTTTGTTGTTGCTGCTGTTATTTTTGTTATTAATATTCTTCTTCTTTTTATTATTATTTGTTTTTCTTACTGCCGTACTTCATTCAGTCATTCTATTATTGTTGCCATTTATTTTTATTTACATTTTCAACATCCCTTTTTATATTTTCCCTCAATTTCATCAAAACTATTTTAACATATTATGATTATTTTTCTTTCAGGGAGATTGGAATAGGTTCAGACTCTAATTTGTATGGACTAATGTCTGGCGTGTATACGTCATCTCTCGCTATTGGGTAAGTATAATGTTTCTCTTATCTGATATTAAGCGTTATATATATTTATAGCTCTCATTACAGTTATGCTAGCTACTCCAGTAGTTAATATATGTCAGTGTGGACAGAAGGCTTTGGGTACACATATTTTATAATTCAGTTTTATTTCTTCTGAATTTTATTGCTCGTATTGTTATTACTGTTGTAGTAGTTGGAGTTGTTCATCTACTTATTCTTCATCATCATCATCATCTTCACTTTATTAGCTATTATTATCATCATGATTATCAGGACTATTATTATTACTGATGATGATTATTATTATTATTATTATTCTTATTATTATTATTTACTATTATTATTATTACTATTATTATTACTATTATTACTATTACTATTATTATTATTATTATTATTATTTTAATCATTATCAATATCATTATTATTATTAATATAATTATTATTATCATTATCATTATTATTATTATCATTATTATTATTATTATTATTATTATTACATCATTATTATTATCATTATTATTATTATAATTTCATATCAATGATTATTATTACTATTTTATTATTAACATTATTTTTATTATTATTATTATTATTATTATTACTATTACTATTCCTATTGTTGTTGTTGTTATTATTATTATTATCATCATCATCATTTCATTATTATTATTATTATTATTATTATCATCATCATTATTATTATTATTATTATTATTATTATTATTTTATTATTATTACTATTATTACTATTATTAATTCTATTATTACTATTATTATTATTACTATTGTTGTTGTTGTTGTTGTTTTATCATTATTATTAATAGCAGTAGTAGTTTTATCATTATTATCATTATTGTTGTTGTTATTATTATTATTATTAATAGTAGTAGTAGTAGTACTGTTGTTGTTGTTGTTATTACTATTATTATTGATATTGTTATTTCAGTATGTTTACTGGACCTCTGATAGGCGGACTGGCAGTGGAACATTTGGGTTTTCAGATGGCCACTGTAGTCTGTTCTTTACCTGTTGTAATCGCGGTAAGTTTCCTTATCTACTAACAACAATCACCTATAATCAGAGAGAGAGAGAGAGAGAGAGAGAGAGAGAGAGAGAGAGAGAGAGAGAGAGAGAGAGAGAGAGAGAGAGAGAGAGAGAGTGTGTGTGCCATTAAATACAGTTCGCTCCCTTGCGATAATTTTTACAATTTGTTAATTTTAACCAAACACAATGGCATCTGAACTTTTTTAGATATATTTCTTTTGTTTTTTTTTACTTTTTCTTTGATTTCTTATATACATATATATATAAAACAATAACAAATGATAAAGAAATCAACAAAATAACAACGACAAATATATAATTAAGAAAATATGTACGCAAATAAATGCTTTAGTAAATTATTAAGTCATTGTTCTGAAAAATATATCTAAAGACTGAGTCTCTTTTCCCGTTTTTATTATTATTATTGTTATGGTTGTTTTTATTATTGTTTTGTTGGTTTTCCATGCTGTCATTTTTGTCTTTGAGATTTAGTGTGTTGTTTGTTTGTTTTTTTTTTTTTTGTTTTTTTTCATTTTTCATTTTTTATTATTATTATTTTCTTTTTATATTTATTTATTTATTTATTTTGTGTATGTGCGTGCGCTTGCATATGTGTCTAAATTTATATTCTGTTGATTTATTACAGGGTATTCTGATGATTATGTTTATAATATCAAGAAGTTCATGCTCGTGTAGTTGTAATATGGACACTGTCAAGAAAAATGATGAAATGACGTCACTAGTTACTCGCACGAAAAAGTAACGGATTACGTCACGTCACTTGGTCGCTAATGACGTATCTACGGAAGGGCTGTCATTAAGTCAAATACAACACTGTGACTTTTGATTTCACGGACCAACAGGGGAGAACACTGGTCCGGAAATTGCAAAAATAGCGAATGTAAACATTAACTTTAAAATTTTTCCAAAACATTAAACTTTAATACGCATTAACAAGTAACAGCTGTAATAATAATATACAGCCATAAAAACAAGTTAAACAAATGTGACACCTTATATGCAAAAACACAAAAAAAATGACAGTAGGAGAATAATGTAAAAGTTTGTTAAAGGTTAAGATGGTTATGGGTGCAGTTGTAAAAAATCTACTCTTTACCTCGGCAGGAAAGAGGGTTGAGAAAGGGTTGATAGAGGGTTGCCGTGATCGTATAGTGGAATTCAGAATAACTTAAAACTACTTGGAGGTGAGATTTCAAGTGGGAAATGGCGGTAAACTAAAATTTGGTGATTTCTCCGAGGTCCGTGAAATCCAGGGTTAAAACCATGATTTAAGTTAGATATACAAACATACCAGCTTATGCGACTACCTGTATATAAAAGTCGCCTGTCTATAACGGATGCCTCGTAATACGTTTTATTATATACTCAAACTCTAACTAACAGCTACCTCTGTAATACAACCGTTTCTGTCCGGTATCTAGAGTGGCCCTCACAGAAAGTTTGAATAAGATAAAATTGTGCATCTATATTAATGTAACTCGAAACAAAACAATCGCAGCTATATTACTATACTTAAATAAGTGTGTGTGTGTGTGAGTGTGTGTGTTTTAGATATACATTATACACACATATACACTCACACGAGCATCCATACTTATATATATATATATATATAAATATACACACATACATACATACTTATACACATATTTTACTTACACAAAACTTTTCGAGAATATATATATATATATATATTGTTAATATTTCTTCCTGTAATATATTTTCTCTACCAACTTTAAATGAACGGTTTGTCAATGTATATAAATATTAAGTAAAATATTTAAAATTATTCTATTCAGTGTTTTGTTTCTTTGTTGTGGAGAAAAATATATTCTCAGGAAAATTTCACCGAATCATAACAAAATATTCCTACACATAACAAAAGTTCAGGAGTAGTAAGATGGACTCTTCAGCTTTGAAATAAGACATAATCTGCATACTTATAATTTATTAGATAACGTACTGGATGTATCGATTGCATTTCTCTCTCTCTCTCTCTCTCTCTCTCTCTCTCTCTCTCTCTCTCTCTCTCTCTCTCTCTCTCTCTCTCTCTCTCTCTCTCTCTCTCTCTCTGTCTGGATCGGTAAAACTGATAAAAACAACACGTGTTTGTTGTTTTATTTGGTTTTGGTGTTTGTCGATCGTTGGACTAATAAAACAAACTACAAAAAGAAATTTAAAGTAAAATATATGATTTAATTTGTTAAACCAACAGCAGTATTAATGCAAATAGACCAGTTAGTTAATATAGTATCAAACACAATTACAAAATACATAATATTACGATAAACAGACAAAGATACATACACATACACACACACTGTGATAGACACAGAGACAGATACACACACACAACACACACTGTTTAGATAGACAGACACAGAGACAGATACATAGACAGACAGACAGGGAAATTATTTGTCTTTCGTCCAATTACTATACACAAATTATAACCGTGTCCTGATATAAAAATAAGCCATAGTTTCAGAAAGCTACGACTACCACGGCGTCAAATATCAACAACATTTCTTAGCATTTTCTCTCGCCGACGAACGCACGAACACTTGCATTAGCTTTGTCTTTCTTCTAACAGTTTTATACTTTCTTGTTTGTTAGAACGTGAAAAGACTGGTAGGAGACAACATTTTGATTGCAAAATGCATACAACTCCCAAGATCCCCTGAAATAAGCAATATAAATAGCGTTATTACAATAACAATGAAAAAAATAAAATGATTACCATTATTAGTATTCTCAGTATTATTATTATTACTAGAATTCTAGTACCGATGTATAGATATTACTACTTCTTATAGTATTGCTGATATTACTATTTCTTGTAGTTCTGCTAATATTACTACTTCTTATAGTATTGCTGATATTACTACTTCTTGTAGTACTACTCACATTACTACTTCTTTTAGTACTACTCACATTACTACTTCTTTTAGTATTACTCACATTACTACTTCTTGTAGTACTACTAATATTACAACTTCTGGTAAACTACCCACACTACTACTTCTAGTATTACTGATATTGCTACTAGTATCACTCCTACTATAACAAGTGCTGTTACTAGTACATGGACTATAACTATTACGCTTGTTACTACTACTACGATTACTGATATTACTACTACTGCAACTACTACTATTTAAGAATCTTCTTCTACTATTTTTACTGCTGTTATTTTCCTTCTATTTATGTTATTACTACTGCTACTACTACTAGTTCCACCTTACCTATACTGGTATTACTATTAATACCACTAGTGCTTCAAATTCTACTGCTAGTAGAAATACTTTTTCTGCTACTACTATTCCTATTAATACTAATATTATTACTTTTACTAGTACTCTTTTTTACTACTACTATTAATAATACTGCTGATACTACATCTACAACAGCCATTACTACTACTACAACTACTACTGCTGCTGCTGCTGCTACTACTACTACTTGCAGTAAATGTTATGAAAACTTACCGCAAGCAAAATTGGTAACGAACAGAGAAAACTGCTCACATCAAAACCAAAACAATCGGCAGTTACACCACCAACAAACGGTCCTAATAGAAATCTGAAAATAAATAAATAAATAAATAAATAAATAAATAAATAAATAAATAATAATAATAATAATAATAATAATAATAATGGTAATAGTAATAATAATAACAATAATAATAATAATAATAGTAATTATTATTATTATTAGTAGTAGTAGTATTACTACTACTATTATTTTTTTATTATTATTATATAAAAACAGCTAAAACAATAACAATAAATAATAAATAAATCAGTACTGAAAAACACGAATTAAAAACATTACTATAATTACAATATCCCTACTGCTGCTACTATTATTATTGGTTACTACTACTACTGTTATTACTACTGCTACTACTACTGTTATTACTACTGCTACTACTACTGTTATTACTACTGCTACTACTACTACTGTTAATACTGCTACTACTGCTATTAATATAGCTCTGCTACTGCTCTGTTAATAATAATACTATTACTACTAACACAACAAATACAACTACCATTACTAATACCACTACTCTTACTTTTTCAAGAACATACATCGACTACTACTACTACAACATATTATTACTACTACAACTTCTACTATTACCACTGTTACTACTACTACTGCTACTACCACTACTGGTACTACTATTACTACTACTACTACTACAGCATACTATTACTACTATTACCACTATTACTACTACTAGTACTACTACTGGTACTACTATTACTACCACTTCTATTACAATCAATACTACTACTGTTCATGTGTTTGCAACGACTACTACAACAACATACTATTACTACTACTACTACTACTACTACTACTACTATTACAACCACTTACCCAGAAGATAAGGATAACAGATAGAGACCAGACATCACTCCGTTTACATTAAATTCGTATTTCGATTTGAGAGATCTGCAAGTGAGACAGTGAGTGAATGAGTAAGAACGTGTGTGAGTACGTGACTGCGTGCGTGCGTGCGTGAGTATGGATGAGTAAAACAACAACAACTTATAACACATCAACATTCACTAATCACTTAGTCAGCACGCTAGTTAATTAGTTATAAATTAATGATATCGATCATGGCAGACATTTTCTTCAGTAATTTACATGCAGATATGTGTGAATTTTGAGCAAATTTTATTTTAAATCAATAATTACCACAACGACAATAACAATAGCAAAAGCAGCAATAATAATAATAATAATAATAATAATAATAATCATAATCATAATCATAATCATAATAATATTAATATTAATATTAATAATAATATTAAAAATAATAATAATGTTGATAATAATGATAATATAATAATAATAATAATAATATAATAATCATATTGATAATGATAATATTAATGATAACAATGATTATTATAATGATAATGACAATATTAATAATAATAACAATAATAATGATAATTATAATGATAATGACAACAATATAACAATAATAATAATATCAATAATAACAACAAAATAATAATAACAATGATAATAACAATAGCAACAACAACAATAATAATAATATTAATAATAATAAAAATAATAATAATAATATTGAAAATAATAATAATAATGTTGATAATAATGATAATATAATAATAGTAATAACATAATAATAATGAAATTGATAATGATAATGATAATGACAATAATAATAATAATGATAATAACAATAATAATATCAATAATAACAACAAAATAATTATAACAGTTATAATAACAATAACATCAACAACAACAACAACAATAATAATAATAATAATAATAATAATAATAAATGCAGTGAAAATAACTCAGACGAAATTAAATTAGACTCTAAGTGTAGGTACAGGGTGATTTCGTTTTTCAACGACCCCAACGTACCACCCCCATTAATACCACACCTTAGTCCTTCCGTGAGACTTCTGACTGCTGCAACAAGACACAAAGCTTGGGAAAAACCAATCATCAGCATTCCTACAACCGTTAACCAGAGTGCACTGAAAAAATTACGTGTTAAATATCTGAAATAATCCGTACCATAGACACAACGATATAAACATACTACTACTACTACTACTACTACTACTACTACTACTACTACTACTATAATAATAATAATAATAATAATAATAATAATAATAACTTTAACAGTAATAATAATAATAATAATAAATAATAATAATAATAATAATAGTAATAGTAATAATAATAATAACTTTAATAGTAGTAATAATAATAATAATAATAATAATAATTATCTCGATTTAATACCACACTTAGTAGGTTCACTTACCTGTTGACGTAATACTACATCTACGTTTACTTACGTTTGACACAATACTGTTCGTATGTTTACTTACTGTTTGATTTAGTGCCTTATTTGGATTCATTTAACTTAATACTATATTTAGGTTCATTTACGTCTTGAGTTATGTTATCTTAAATGTTTGCTTACTAACACTAACGTCATACTTTAATATTACACTTAGATTCAGTTGCAGTTGGGTTTAATACTACATCAAGGTAATGCTACTTACCTCTTAATAACGTGCATTTATATTCACTTACGGCATGTCAGTACTTTACGTAGGTTCTCGTAAGTCTGGATGTAATATTAGACTTGTTCACGTAGTTCTTGTCTTAATGCTATTCCTAGGTTTACTTACGTCTTTTCTTAATGCTATGCCTAGGTTTACTTACGACTTGTCTTAATGCTATGCCTTGGTTTACTTACGTCTTGTCGTAATGCTATGCCTAGGTTTACTTACGTCTTGTCGTAATGCTATGCCTAGGTATACTTACGTCTTGTCTTAATGCTATGCCTAGGTTTACCTACGACTTATCTTAATGCTATGCCTAGGTTTACTTACGTCTTGTCGTAATGCTATGCCTTGGTTTAGTTACGTCTTGTCTTAATCTGGTATGTAAGTTTACTTACGGCTTAACTCTAAGTAATAAAGAAGGACCCAGTAACTGAAGAGACACAAAACCTAGAAACGAGCCAGCTATCATCATAGGTTTGTCGTATCCCTGAAAGAAAAACGACTGCAAATTAAAATACGCAATGCAACGCTTTTCATTTGTAAAATTATTTTATTCCAGTTTTTTTTCGCTCTTTCTGTTTCCTGTATTTTGTTACTTCTCTGTAACGTCGCATGAGTTACAAATACCAGACAGTTTAGCTTTACAATTATATTTCATTTTGTACATGTACTGATAAAGCAGACAGGGAGATTAACAGATGGATAGACAGATACGGAGATAGACAGACAGATAGAAAGAGAGACACAAATAGGTAGGTAGGTAGGT
>CM022678.1:7053558-7103558 GCA_012295275.1 Chrysomallon squamiferum
AGGAAGACAAAGTCAAATCATGACGTCACAACCCCGTCATATGTCGCTGACGAGACTCGAACGTATGACACCCATTCCCCCGTAATCTGAAAGAGTACGACGTTACCATTCGGCTTTCAAAACAAGCCCATTATCTTAGTAATATTTCTTTTGACATCACTTTTTTTTTTTTCTTTTTTTTTTTTTTTTTATTATTATTATTATTATTATTATTATTATTATTATTTTTTAACTTTCCTGTTCTTAGACAAAAATAGTGCAGATAATGATTTTCTCGATACGTGTATGTTAGACCGTTTATACTCACTGTCATTGTTGCGTAGTTGTCAGGGTAACTGGCTGTCGTAAATGCAAAACTTGCTGTTATATATCCGGATGATGCCAACCCCTGAAGGGCGCGAATTACGAAAGACAGAATAATAAAAATGGCGCCCGATGGACAGAAATCGAGGAAACTGCAAAAAGATCAAACTTTGTTATTTATGATGAATAACAGAAAAGGTCATACGTTACTTTAATATTGTTGTTTTGTTTTGTTTGTTTTTTTTTTTTTTTTGTTGTTTTTGGTTTGTTGTTTGTTTTTCAGAGATGTTTCTTTTCCGTTTAAAGAAAACAAATATTTGTTTCGAAAAGGAAATTAAGAATTGCATTTTGTAATTTATATTATTTTAGATGGGATATTTTCTTTTATTTATTTCTTCTTTTTCTTTTTCCTGTTTTGTTGTATGCTTTTTTGTTTTTGATCTCTTTTTCTTTTAATTTCTTTTATTTTTATTTTTTTTATTATTCCTTTTTAACATTGTTGTTGCATTTCTTTATACTGATGAATACAAAACGAACATCCCCTACCCAAACAAAACTGTGCCAAGTCCACAAACGAGAATACCGCTTATGAAGATGAAATGAAACCCGATTTTGTTCATCTGAAATGACATAAATTATTAATTATATAACAAAAGTGTATACAAAACGCCAGATGGTGTAGGCACGATAGGCGTGCTTGAACTGTTGTCTTGCTGCATGGCACAAACATAATGGCGTAGATAATAAAATAAATATATTAATATAATACGTACGTGTTTGCCAAAAATTGGAGAAAATATGACCTGCGCCACTTCGTAAATAGCAAAAATAGCACCCACCATTGTTGATGATGTATTTTTCAGTGTCGCCTAAATAAATAAGTGAGTAAATAAATAAAATAAATTAAATTAATTAAATTAAATAAATCAATATATAAATCAATAATAAAATAAAATAAAATAAATGTATAAATAAATAAATAAATAAATAAATAAATAAGAAATAAATAAGTAAGTAAATAAATAAAATAAATTAAATTAAATTAATCAATAAATAAATAAGAAATAAATGAGTAAGTAAATAAATAAAATAAATTAAATTAAATAAATTAAATAAATCAATGTATAAATCAATAATAAAATAAAATAAAATAAAATAAAATAAAATAAAATAAATATGAAAAAGCTGTATGAGTAATAGCAGAAACAGCAACAACCACAACTGTAACCATCACAAAAACTGTAGTAAAAACAACTATAACTATTATTACTGCTACTGCTAACTGTAACAACAACAACAAAAGTAATAATAATTATAAAGAACAAAATACTTTTACTTATGCAGGCTCCTTAATCCGTTAAACTCTTACAGGAGTAATGAGTATCGCATTATGACGTCATAATAGTATGACGCCATCAGAACTGTTGAGCGCTCTTTAAGTATACGTAATAACGTATTTACAAACTTTATTGATTACATTCGTCACACTAGTACGCACAATAAAAATAAATAAATAAATAAATAAATAAATAAATAAATAAATAATAATAATAATAAACAAATCTTATTAAGCACGTCATAAAACACAAAATGTATTGTTTTAGAAAATACTGTCTTTGGAATCCAAATAGAGCTCAGATTTGTGCCAGCCACATTATCTTTTCTATCTGAAAAGTCCGCCAAGACTCGCTGTTTATAAAACATAAATATGCATGGAATGATGTTGAATGTTTGACTTATTAAAATTGTGTACCAAATGATTTTTGGCGATTGCAATTCACGGGCTCTGGTTTGTTTGTTTGTTTGTTTGTTTGTTTGTTTGTTGTTGTTGTTGATTTGTTTTGTTCTTGATTTTTGTTGCTGTTGTTATTGTCGATGATGTTTTCATTTGTGTTTTGTTTTTTGTTATTTGTTGTTGTTTTGTTTGTTGTGTTTGTTTGTTTGATTGTTTGTTTTAAATTGCTCATCTTGTCAATCTGCGACATCATCCATTACAACGACGTTTACTACAACTACACTTCCTCAACTAATGTTGTTCATAGTACTAGTACAAAGTCTGCTACTACCACTACTATTACTAATACGACAATTTCTTTTATTATAACTATTACTACTACCACCACTGCTAATACTACAACAACTACTACCATTACTACTGCACTATTACCACTACTACAACCATCACTACACCACAACTAATACTGCTACTACTACCACTACTACGACTACCAGTTCACCACTACTACCACTACGACAGCCTGCTACACTACTACTACTACGACAGCCCACTACCTCTACCCTACCATTACTACTACAACCAACACTTATACAACTACTACAACAAACAACACTACAACTACTACCACCACTACCATTACCGTTATTACCACGACGATCTACTCCCACTACCACAACTACTACCAATATTATCACGGCTTCTAGTGCTACTATTACTGTACTACTAAAACTACTACCGCTACCACTATTAGCAATAATATTACTATCACCAACACTATTACCACTACTATACTACTATTACCACAACTACTATTACCTCTACCACCATCATCCGCACTGCTACTGCAACTACGTCTGCTTCTTTTACTACTGATGCTACAGAAAGAAAGAATAAAAAATAACGTTGTCATAGCCCACACTATGAAACAGCGATGAAAAAAATAAAGTTTACTTACTTCATGTGGGTAAAATGGCCACAGTAAAGAATAGGAAGAAACCGCAAACAGGTTGCTGAAAAGAACAATCACGTACAGAATATTTGTCGAGTTACAACATTTCGACTTAAGCGTTTTAGTCGTTTTCTTTTCTTTCTCCATATCCGTCGCATTTGGATCGTTGATTTGCTTGTCCAGAATCGCCTGTCGTTCTTCATCTCTCGGAGACATGGTATCAGATTACTCACTAAAGCGTTCACAGCTGAAAACTTTCTGCTTTGTGTTTTGTAGATGATCATATTAATATATGCGTAGCTGCAACCACGTAACAGGTGTATGTGGTCATGAATGAATGAATGATTAAATTTAAAACAAAAAATGAAGCGACTGTGATAAATTAATATGGCTTAGGTATGGACACATTCAAATATCGTCAAAATGAATGGAGTTTATTATAAATCTGTAAACGTGTTTTAGATCTGTAAGCGAATGTCACCAGAAAACAGTGCACAACACCACAGAAACAAAACATTCAACTTTCCACAACGATCCGTTATTATTTCATATTTAATTCTGTGTTTTAATTACTAAAATTTACAAGCGTTCTCACTGAATGTATTTTTGTAGTAGGAATGTACTAGTGAAAATAACAATAATAAAATAAACCAAAACATTTTTTCGAGTTATAGATGTTTCGACATACCCGATACATTCGACTTTACGAAGATATTCGACTTTACGAAGATATTCGTCTACCACGAAGTACTTGTTATAAGCGAGATATTAGACTGAAGCGGTATTATAAATTGTTAACAGAGGCCTGGATTAGATAACTTTGTATTTTGTTTCTACTATCTGCACCAATAAAAAAAACTATATTTACACGATTATAAATTGTTAATAATTTTTATTATTATTATTATTATTATTATTATTATTTTTTTTTTTTTTTTTTTTTTTAATTTCAAATAACGAAATTAAAGTTTCTTCTGTGAATGGTTGCATCATAAGCATGTTTCATTTCAAACCGTCTTTTCAAAGTCAATTTAAGCTTTTAATTAGTGAACCTATATGAACGTGTCTACGGATTTTATAATTATTGTGAATAAAACCTATATTGTACATGTATATATATATATATATGTATGTTCATATAGGTTCACTAACTAAATTGACTTTGAAAAGACGGTTTGAAATGAAACATGCTTATGATGCAACCATTTACAGCAGAAACTTTAATTTCGTTATTTAATAATAATAATAATAATAATAATAATAATAATAATAAAAATAAAAATAATAATAATAAAACAAAATAATTATTATTATAAATATAAAAAAAAATACATATTTTGATAGAATATTGGTTTATCTCTTTTTCGATTATTCGAGTAATTTTGGTCTTCTTGTGTGTTCACTGAAGCGCGATCTTGTGCACAGCACATAAACAAGACCACGCATGACTGGATAAATAATAAAACAAGAAATATGAAAAGTTGTACCTTTGTGAACGTATAATCGACAGAGCTTTTGTTTTGTCAGTTATTTGGGTGGATGTTCCGAAAGTATGGTCCTAAAAGACGAAAGAAAGAAAACAAGACAACAAACAAACAAAACGACAAACAATCTATCGAAAAAAAGCTTAAGTGTAAAACATCTCGCTTATATCGAATATATCGATTATATGGACTATATTACTGAAGGCCAGACGTTTCATTTATACCGAATATATCGATTATAACGAATATATCGCTTATAACGAATATATCGATTATAACGAATATATCGATTATAACGAATATATCGCTTATAACGAATATATCGATTATAACGAATATATCGATTATAACGAATATATCGCTTATAACGATTATATCGATTATAACGAATATATCACTTAAACTAAACATCGCGCTTAAGTCATACATTTCGTTTATATCGATTATATATCGATTATAACGAATATATCGCTTAAATCGAACATCTCGCTTATATCGTATATATGGATTTTATCGATTATATCGAATATCGCTTATGTCGAATACATCGCTGACATCGAAGATCTCTGCAATAATAATTGCATTTTATGAACTTATAATGCAATGCAGTTTTTTTTTTATTGATAACAGGCTTGATTTAGTTTAGAATTCGACAGACAGTAAAACGGAACATGTAAGTAGGAAAGAAAAACATCAGCGATGCAGTAGCATCGATACTCAAGAAGAAGGCGTCACCTCCTTTTTATTTTACAATTTATTTGTTGTGCAGTTTATTTATTTCTGTTATGCAACAATTAGAAACGTTTATTACCTGGCGTTTGTCAGGCTTAAAGCAATTATCTTACTGGGTTTTGGTTTTTTTGCTCTTTTAAACAAAGTATAATTATACTAAGTTATCAAAAATCAAAAACAAAACGTTGTAATATATCCAGATGTAGGCACTCCCTGTAGAAAGTCGTGAATTGCAGAATAATAAAAATTGTTTGTTTTATTGAAATAAAAGCTTGGCACGAGGACGTGATTGCTGTCACGTCAGCCAGGACGTTGTGACCGTCTCGTTAAATCGACTGAGTAGTTGGCTACGTTTTGCCGTACCATAGCTTTGTTGCAAGATACCTTTATGCACTGTAAATTTGATTCACTGTAGTTAGTCTTAATATTCTATTGCTCGATCTTCTTTAGAATGAAAAACTGTTACGATAGAAAATTCAATATTTTTTTCCTATTATCTGCCCCAGTAAAAACCTACATTTACAGGATTATAGATTGTTAATAGAGACCTGAATTAGAGTATGTAATCGACATAATCATTCATATGCGTGTTTACCATATACACAAGTAAACGGCATAATAACAGTTTACAGATATATACACTTTGTCTGTTATCTGCCACAGTAACACGCTGCATTTTCAGAATTCGAACAATATAATATATATATATATATATATATATATATATACAATAATTAGAAAATCCGTAGATACGTTCATATAGATTAATTAATTAAAAGGTTAAATTGACTTTGAAAAGACCTTTTGAAATAAAACATGTTGCAACCATTTACAGCAGAACCTTTAATTTCGCTATTAAAAAAATATAATAATAAATACTACTACTACTACTACTACTAATAATAATAATAATAATAATAAAACTAAAAATACTACTTTTGATATTGCATTTATACTACTATTATTACTACTACTACTACTACTACTACTACTATTCCAATACTACTAATAATAATAATAACAATAATAATATAAATATAAAAAGAAAAACTTGTTTTGATATTGCATTTATGCGTATCTATTCTGCTACTATTATTTTGTTATTTTAAATAAACTGTTTTGATAGAATATTGTTTTATCTCTGTTTTGGTTATTCAAATATTTTTGGTCTTCTTTGTGTGTTCAAGAAACAAACCTTGTGCACAAACAATCATCATAAACAAGACCACGCAAAACACTGGATAAATAATAAAACAATGAAATATGAATAGTTCTTTCCTTTATACCGAATATATAATCGACAGATATTTTGTTTTATCGAATATTATTTAACGAATATATCGATGTTCCGAAAGTATGGTCCTAAAATACGAAAACGAAATATCGAAAACAAAAAATTATAACGATTAAATCAAAAAGACAAACAATCTATCGAGAAAAAGCTTCAGTGTAAAACATCTCGCTTATATCGAATATATCGATTATAACGAATATATCGATTAAATCAAACATCTCGCTTATATCGTATATATGGATTTTATCGATTATATCGAATATCGCTTATCTCGAATACATCGCTGACATCGAAGATCTCTGCAATAATAATTGCATTTTATGAACTTATAATGCAATGCAGTTTTTTTTACTGATAACAGGCTTGACTTAGTTTAGAATTCGACAGACAGTAAAACGGAACATGTAAGTAGGAAAGAAAAACATCAGCGATGCAGTAGCATCGATACTCAAGAAGAAGGCGTCACCTCCTTTTTATTTTACAATTTATTTGTTGTGCAGTTTATTTATTTCTGTTATGCAACAATTAGAAACGTTTATTACCTGGCCTTTGTCAGGCTTAAAGCAATTATCTTACTGGGTTTGGGTTTTTTTGCTCTTTTAAACAAAGTATAATTATACTAAGTTATCAAAAATCAAAAACAAAACGTTGTAATATATCCAGATGTAGGCACTCCCTGTAGAAAGTCGTGAATTGCAGAATAATAAAAATTGTTTGTTTTATTGAAATAAAAGCTTGGCACGAGGACGTGATTGCTGTCACGTCAGCCAGGACGTTGTGACCGTCTCGTTAAATCGACTGAGTAGTTGGCTACGTTTTGCCGTACCATAACTTTGTTGCAAGATACCTTTATGCACTGTAAATTCGATTCACTGTAGTTAGTATTAATATTCTATTGCTCGATCTTCTTTAGAATGAAAAACTGTTACGATAGAAAATTCAATATTTTGTTCCTATTATCTGCCCCAGTAAAAACCTACATTTACAGGATTATAGATTGTTAATAGAGACCTGAATTAGAGTATGTACTCGACATAATCATTCATATGCGGGTTTACCATATACACAAGTAAACGGCATAATAACATTTTACAGATATCTGCACTTTGTCTGTTATCTGCCACAGTAACACGCTGCATTTTCAGAATTCGAACAATATAATATATATATATATACAATAATTAGAAAATCCGTAGATACGTTCATATAGGTTAATTAATTAAAAGGTTAAATTGACTCTGAAAAGACGTTTTGAAATAAAACATGTTGCAACCATTTACAGCAGAACCTTTAATTTCGCTATTAAAAAAATAATAATAATAAATACAAATAATAATAATAATAATAATAATAATAATAATAATAATAATAATAATAATAACAGTAATATAAATATAAAAAGAAAAACATGTTTTGATATTGCATTTATGCCTATCTATTCTGCTACTATTATTTTATTATTTTAAATAAACTGTTTTGATAGAATATTGTTTTATCTCTGTTTCGGTTATTCAAATATTTTTGGTCTTCTTGTGTGTTCACTGAAGCGCGATCTCGTACATAGCACATAAACAAGACCACGCATGACTGGATAAATAATAAAACAAAAGAAATATGAATAAACAAACAAAACTCTACCTTTGTGAACATATAATCGACAGCGCTTTTGTTTTATCAGTTATTTGGGTGGATGTTCCGAAAGTATGGCCCCAAAAGACGAAAGAAAGAAAATGCTTCTAAACAAGACAACAAACAAACAAAAAGACAAACAATCTATCGAGAAAAAGCTTAAGTGTAAAACATCTCGCTTATATCGAATATATCGATTATAACGAATATATCGATTAAATCAAACATCTCGCTTATATCGTATATATGGATTTTATCGATTATATCGAATATCGCTTATGTCGAATACATCGCTGACATCGAAGATATCTGCAATAATAATTGCATTTTATGAACTTATAATACGATGCAGTTTTTACTGAGAACAGACTTGATTAAGTTTAAAATTCAACAGACATTGTAGCGGAACATGTAAATAGGCAAGAATAACATTAGCAGTGCAAATGAATTGATAGAGTTTTTACTGATAACAGATTTGATTTAGTTTAAAATTCATTAGTCATTATGTCGAATATCTTATTTAAGTCGAATATCGAATTTAAGTCGATCCAGTGGAATATCTAATTTAAATGGATTCAGTCGAATATCTCGTTGATATCAAACTTTTCTTATAATACAGTTATCTTCGTTACAAACGAAGCAAAAATAGTAATAATAATAATAATAATAATAATAATAATAATAATAATAATAATAATAATAATAAATGTTTAATATTTTTTGAGAAATGAACCAGATTAACAAAAAAAAAAAAAAAAAAGAACAATGCTGTTTACATCATTTACTAACATGAAATGTCAAATTCAAAGTTCTACTTTGCACAATAATTGATAAATCAAGATTCAGTCGAAAGTAAAAGTTTTCAGTTTAACGATTTAGATAGTTATCATCTGTCAGGTACCGCACCTTCTGCAACGAGATAATCCCTCTCCCGCACCAACCCTTCAGAGCGTAACCATTAAATCGATATCCTCCAGTGTCTAAACAACCGTGACCAGACACGCAGTGAATGCACTATTGTTACATCCTTTTGTTTCATCACAAAGTGCGTTTGACCACGTGTGCTTAATTACTCTTTGTCGTCTTTCACTATTGTCTGTGACACATTCTGAGTTCAGTATTTACATTAATCGAGTCCATAATTAATCAGTTTCACTACTAGGAGGAGTCTGGGGTTAAATTTCCTGATTTATTGCACTCTCTGATTTATTAATGCAGGTAAGTAATTGTAGTAGTAGTAGTAGTAGTAGCAATGATAATGATGATGATGATGATGATGATAATAATGATAATAATAATAATTATAATAATAATAATGATGTTGCTGACGATGATACTGATGATAATAATAATAATGATGACGACGATGACGACGATGATGATGATGATAATAATAATAATAAAGATAATAATAATAACAGTAATAGTAATAATAACAGGAATAATTATGATGATAATTGTAACAGCAATAATAATAATAATGATAATAATAATAGTGCAGTAATGGTTGTAGTAGCGGTAGCAGCTGTAACAATAAAAATTATGATGAAGATGATGATGATAATAATAATAATATTATTTGCAGTAGTAGTAGTAGTAGTTGTAGTAGTAGTAGTACTAGCAGTAGTAGTAATTTATTTTTAAAAAATTGGCTCGTTTTCATATACGTAGATATTTAAATAACATTTATTAATTTACTTATACACTATTTATTTATATATACAACATATATATGCGTGTGTGTTTGAGTGTGTGTGTGTGTATGCTTTTTTTCATATATAAATTACACACAAACTTATACTCACATACATACATACATACATACATACATACATACAAGTGTGTGTGTATTTTATCTGTTGTTTCTTTATTAAAATATCATTTATGATCTGTTTTAACAGCATCTGGACTTGCTTCCTCATGGTTTCAATGGAAGAGGAGAAGACGCCAATTCTGAAGGATAAAAACACAAAATTTACTGCTGTCCCTAAAGAGACACAAAACCAGAAGAAACAGCTCACAAAAGGACCTAAAGAAAAACTCGTTCTCCTTGTCGTGTTGTTTTGCGGCAATGTGCTCGTCTTTTCAGCGTACGCTTTGCCTTCTCCCTTTTCCCACATGAAGTGAGTCGATTTTCAGTCAAAACTCCAGTGACGTCATTATAAGCATCATCAGAAACACAGCTCCAAGTGTGTGTGTGTGTGTGGGGGGGCATATATATAGGTGTGTGTGTGTGTACAAAGATAGATAGACTATCTCTCTATCTATCTATCTATATATATTAAATTATTAATGGTAAGCTTCCATAACTAGTACGCATGTAACTAATAGTTCGTAACACAGCTGACCTAACATTCCTTATGATGCAGTTCCATTAAAAAGAAAAAACTAGCACATCTGTTTATTTAAAGAAACAAACTGCAGTATAACGCACTCGACACAAAACTCAGTATTAGTTTACAGCTTAATACGATTATTCGCACTGATTGTATTATCGTGTATTATCATGGTTGATGGACTGTTGCATCCATTACTGCAAAGAGTTGCCTGATTGAGCTGTATCAAAGGTTCCACATGTCTCCGTTATTAATTAAAAGTACGTACATAAATGTCATCGATTGACAACATATTGCTGATAGATATAGATATATATACGTATGGATGGTATTTATGTATGTATGCATGTGTGTGTGTGTGTGTGTGTGTGGGAATGTGTTTGTGTGTGAATATATCTGTATATATAGATATAGATACAGATCTTTGATGAAGATATAGATAAAGATATATAACACACATTCGTTCTTTTATTTATTTATTTATATTCAATTTATTACATAGCGATTTTTTGTTAATGTATGCGTATGTATATATCTGTTATTTTTAATTTTGTTTTTAAATTTTAATTTTGATTTTAAATTTCATTTATTTTTTTTATTCTCTTTTTATTCACTTTTTTATTTTTATTTTTATTTCTTAATTTTTATTTATTTATTTTTTATTTTTTTATTTTTTTTATTTTTTATTTCAGGCAGCGCTTAAAAACACATCAATGTCTGTCGTAGGAATCATTTTGGCGTTTTACGAGTTTATCGTGTTTTTATCTTCGCCACTGTTTGGAAAATACGTACGTATACACAGACAAATAAATAATTAAATAAATAAATAAACAAATCAGTAAAACGTATACAGGTGAAGAGCTGCCAAAACTGAAAAAAATCAGTAAAAATTCTAATAATAATAAGTTTTAAACATAACAGTAAGGTTTTTTTTATATATAATAATAATAAATAAAGATTTTTTAAAATATAATCAACAAAATTATTATTATTATTATTATCAAATATTATCCTTTATTTCAACACGTGCTCATTTCTTGTTGTTGTCTTGATTTCACAGAAGTAAAAATCAACATAAAAAAATAATTTTTCTATGTTTGGTTATTAAATACTAGAGAAATTTAGATACATTTATTTTCATTTAGTGTTTTGTTTTCTTAGTGTTGTTCGTTAGGCTTAGTTTTTCAGTCGTTTTTATTTCCGTTATTATACTGAACTGAAGCATCATCATCATTATCATGATCATCACTGTTATCATCATCATTATTATCATCATCATTATTGTCATCATCATCATTATTATCACAATCATCATTATCATCATCATCATTATTGTAATCATTGTGATTATCATCATTATTATCATAATTATTATCACAATCATCAATATCATCATCATTATCATAATCATCATATCATCATCATCATTATTATCTCATCAATGTCATCGACATCATAATAATTGTTCGTTTTGTTGTCTTCTTATTATTATTTTTTTCATTTATTCATTCATTCATTCATTCATTCATTCTATATTCATTCATTTATGCATGCATTTCTTTTATCACCTACTTAAACACATCTGTATTTTCAGATAAATGTTGTAGGATTTCGATTTATGTTCATATCCAGTGTAATAGTGAGCGGTCTAAGTATTTCTCTATTTGGGTGAGTATACGTACATACATACACACATCCACACACACACATTCATATATACACATAAATATATATATATATATATATACATACATATATATATATATATACACACACATACACACTTATGCAATCACATATACTCAACACACACACAAATTTAAATACACACATTTAAATACACATACACACACACAAATATTTACATATACACCTACACGCACACGCGAAACATTCTGACACGCCCTCCCACACAAACACGCACGCACCCCACACACCCACAAACAGGCACGCTCCCCCATAACATACACCCATTCCCCACACAAACACACACATAAACGCACATACAATGACGACAGACAGCTGTGTTATGCTTTGTTTTCACAGATTACTAAACTTCTGCCCAGCTGGTCCTGTCTTCGTCAGTCTCTGTTTTCTAACTCGAGGACTGGAAGCTTTGTCAGGCTCTGCTGTGATCATTTCTTCTTTGACCTTCGCGACTTTCTCCTTCCCAGATAACGTAGCACTGGCAGCAGTAAGTTCCTTGTTTTGGGGGGTATTTTTTCCTGTTTGCAGTCAGTTCGAATTTTTAGTTTGGCAGTTAATTAAGAGAGCAGAGAGAGAGAGAGAGAGAGAGAGAGAGAGAGAGAGAGAGAGAGAGAGAGAGAGAGAGAGAGAGAGAGAGAGAGAGAGAGAGAGAGAGAGAGAGAGAGAGAGAGAGAGAGAGAGAGAGAGAGAGAGAGAGAGAGAGAGAGAGAGAGAGAGAGAGAGAGAGAGAGAGAGAGAGAGAGAGAGAGAGAGAGAGAGAGAGAGAGAGAGAGAGAGAGAGAGAGAGAGAGAGAGAGAGAGAGAGAGAGAGAGAGAGAGACTGATAGATTGACTGATTGGTTTGTTGGTTCACTGATTGGTTTATTGATTTATGGTTAAATACACAGACAGACAGAGAGAAAGACAGAGAGGCGGATGGACAGACATAGATAGATAGATAGATAGATAGAATGAGATCACGATAGAAGAAAGGAGGAAGAGAGGAAGAGACGATGGGAGACAGTAAGAAAAAGAAAGTGAATGACGGAGAGTGAAAAAGATGGAGGGAGGAATGGAGAGACAGAGTGAGAGAGAGAGAACGAGTGAAAGAGGTAGTAGAAAGAGAGAGCTTTCTAGGTTTTATGAAAAAAAAAAAAAAAGATGTTTAATAAAATCTGTAATTAATCAGGTTTTCTTTTCTCAGGGAGTTTTGGAATGTGGTATGACAGTGGGACAGCTGATCGGCCCGTCAGTCGGAGGTTTTCTTTACGAGGTACAGTTACCTAGGAAACAAAAACTATTAAATTTATAGTTACCTAGGAAACAAAAAACATTACATTTTTACAGTTACCTAGGACACAAAAACCTTTACATTTACAGTTATCTAGAAAACAAAAACCATTTAATCTTTGCAGTTATCTAGTAAACAAAAACCATTTAATTTATAGCAGTTACCTTGGAAACAAAAAACATTACATTAGTAAAGTTTCGTAGAAAACAAAAACCATTTAATTTGTACAGTAACCTAGAAAACAAAAACCTTTAAATTTACAGTTATCTAGAAAACAAAAACCATTTAATTTGTATAGTTACCTAGGAAACAAAAAACATTAAATTTGTACAGTTACCTAGAAAACAAAAACCTTTAACTTTACAGTCATCTAGAAAACAAAAAGCATTAATTTGTACAGTTGTGTTTGTCAGTCACTCTCTCTCTCTCTCTCTCTCTCTCTCTCTCTCTCTCTCTCTCTCTCTCTCTCTCTCTCTCTCTCTCTCTCTCTAACTCTCTCTGTGTTTTTTGTTCTGTGTCTCTCTATGTCTCTCTTTGTCATTTTCGTTTTGTCTGTCTCTCTAACACCATCAATTTCTCTTTCTCTCACTCTCTGTCTAGCTAATTTTCTCTATCTATATATCTGTCTGTCTGTCTGTCTGTCTATCTATTTAATCTATCGCTACAAGTCTCCATCTGTAGGTTGTTCTGTTTCTCTCCGTCTCCCATTCAAAAAATAACACTAAAGAAATTAAATTCAACATTTTAAATTTAAAACAAAAAAGTATTCAATATTCCCCAAATCTATCCACGACACGACGTCATAAAAAGAAAAATGGCGTGAAAAAATGGTGGGATTCGTTTTCATTAGTTAAGTACAAAATATCTTCTCCTCTTCTCCTGTATAATAATGTTTTCTTTGTTCTAGCTTGGTGGGTATTACTTGCCGTTTGTGACTGTGGGTGCGTCCGTCGGAGTTTGTGGTTTCATTGCCTGCATTTTTCTACCAGAATCACCAGGTGCGTCAGAGCAGCTCTTGATGTTTCATTTGCAACAAACATAACAGTTATGATAACACAATGATATCTGAAAATATAAAAGTAGAATGTGTAGAACAGTAGCTGGTGTAACAGTAGTAGTAGTAGCAGCAGTAGCAGTAGTATTTGTAGAGCAGTTGAAGTAGTAATAATAATCGTAGAAGTAGTAGTAGTTGCAAAGGTATCAGTACGAGTGATATTAGTAATAGTAATGTTGCAGTAGTAATGATAATGCTGGTGATGATTTTCTTAGTAGTAGCTGTTGTTGTTGTTGTTCCTGATGTTGTGATTGTTGTATTAACAGTTGCTGGTATTACTGTTGTCTTAAATATAATTGTAGAATTAATAATGGCAATATAGTAATAGTAATAGTGATAGAAGCAGTAATACTAGACAATGTTTTTATTATTTTTATTATTATTTTATTTTATTAATTTTTATTATTTATCTTTGTGATAGTATTTTTGCTGTAATGTTTTTTTTTTTCTATCTCTTTAGATTAAAAACTGAAAATTATGTTTTAAATTACAGAACTGCTGTGTGAAAAGTCTGACACGTTTGTTAGCATGCTGAGAAGTGGACTGGTGTGTTTGGCGTGTCTCGTTGTTATTTCTGTGGGCATCGCGATCACTTTCTTCAACCCAACATTGTCAGAACACTTACGAGCCGTGAGTATTTCACATAGCTAGACATTTAGACATTTAGCTATTTACGCAACCCAACATTGTCAGAACACTTACGAGCTGTGAGTATTTCACATAGCTACACATTTAGACATTTACGCTATTTACGCTCTTTACGCAACCCAACATTGTCAGAACACTGCGAACTGTGAGTATTTGTCGCAGCTAAATATTTAGACATTTAAAAGTGCTTAATGCGGAATGTTTGTTATTTATAAATAATTGTTATATAAGGAAAACCGAAATTTGATTATGTTAAATATTTTCGTAAAAACAATTAGTTCAGTAAATAACTGCATTAATAAAGACAACAATAATTTGGAAATGGGAAATAATTGTGATACATTCAATATAGTAATTTTGGAAATGGGAAATATAGTTTTGATATATAATTTATAAAGAAAATAGTAATTTGGGCATAATAAACAAGTGTAATGGTAAAAACCCAGTAATTTGGTAATGGAGAAAATTAAATTTTAAAGAAAACGGTAATTTGATTAAAGACAAAATGCGATATAAGAAAATTTTTAATTAAAGATAGTACATTGATAATCGTAAATAACAACAGTATAATTAAAGATAATAATTTGGTAATGGTAAATAAAAAACAATATAATTAAAGATAATTTGATAATCGTAAATAACAACAATATAATTAAAGATAATAATTTGGTAATGGTAAGTAACAGCAAAATATTTAAAGATAATAATTTGTAATGGTAAATAACAGCAAAATATTTAAAGATAATAAATTGATAATGGTAAACAGCAACAATATAATTAAAGATAATAATTTGGTAATGGTAAATAATAGCAACATAATTAAAGATAGTACATTGATAATCGTAAATAACAACAGTATAATTAAAGATAATAATTTGGTAATGGTAAATAAACAACAATATAATTAAAGATAATAATTTGATAATCGTAAATAACAACAATATAATTAAAGATAATAATTTGGTAATGGTAAGTAACAGCAAAATATTTAAAGATAATAATTTGTAATGGTAAATAACAGCAAAATATTTAAAGATAATAAATTGATAATGGTAAACAGCAACAATATAATTAAAGATAATAATTTGGTAATGGTAAATAACAGCAATATAATTAAAGATAATACATTGATAATCGTAAATAACAACAATATAATTAAAGATAATAATTTGGTAATGGTACATAAACAACAATATAATTAAAGATAATAAATTGGCAATGGTAAATAACAGAAGTATAATTAAAGATAATAATTTGGTAATGGTAAATAACAGCAATATAATTAAAGATAAACAATTGGTAATGGTAAATAACAGCAAAATATTTAAAGATAATAATTCGGTAATGGTAAATAACAGGAAAATAATTAAAGATAATACTTTAGTAATGGCAATTATTTATGTCTTTTAAATCTAATTTAATGCTATTCCTTTATTAATTTCAGTTAATTTTCTTTCTAGTTTCATACTATTTCTTTATTAATTTCTATTAGTTTCATTTAGTTTCATGTTACTTCACTGTTTTTTCTGTTCAAATTTACTAAATTTTATACTATTCTGTTGTTAATTTCAGTACATTTCTTTTTAAAATTTATTAGTACTACATTAGGACTACATTAATTTTTCATCTAATTTCAGGACATTTTTTAACTAGATTCATACTACCTCAGTGTCAATTTCAATTAAATTTTTCTATTTTCATAACATTCCATTGTTGCTTTCAGCTAATTTGTATCTACTATAATACTGTTCCGTCATTAATTTCAGTTATCTTTTATCCAGTTTCTTATTCCATTGTTAATTTCATTTATATTTTTATTCACTTTCATACTGTTTCATAGTCAGTTTCAACACAGATTCATCTACTTTTTACTCAATTCTCTGTTGTTTTTAGTTAGGACTGAGTCCAGCATACACTGGTCTTGTCTTTGCCTGCTGTCCTTTATCTTACGCCGTGTTTGGACCTGTCAACAGTGTGTTTGCTGACAAGGTAAATATTACTTTGCGTAGAATCGTTTTAATTGAAAATAATTAATATCAACGATTAATCTTAATGCTGAGAGTATTCATACAATATTTTCTATTTGTGTTTCTAGCGAAACGTAACTATGAAGTGATGAAACGACAATATATGGAATTCTATGAAACATAATTTTTAACAGCTCCTAATGAATGAATGAAATCACCTGTTATAGTGTTTGTTATTCTTCTTGTTGTTATTACTATTACAGTTATTATTATTATTAGTAGTAGTAGTAGTAGTAGTAGTAGTAGCAGTAGTAGTAGTATTTGTATTATTAGTATTAGTATTGTATTATTATTGTTGTTGTTGTTGTTGTTGTTGTTAGTATTATTGTTTTTAGTATTTTATTATTGTTATTATTGCTGTTGTTATTATTATTATTGTTATTGTTAGTATTGTTATTAGTGTTGTTGTTATTATTATTGTTTTATTATCATTATTATTATTATTATTATTATTATTATTATTATTATTATTATTATTATTGTTGTTGTTGTTGTTATTATTATTATTGCTATGTGACAGGGGTTTCAGCTACCTATGATGGTAACAGGTTGTGTTATTTCATTTACTGGCACCCAGCTTCTTGGACCCTCGCCTTTCCTTCGAATCCAACCGTAAATATAACACATTTCCAACTGCTGTATAAACAGTCATACAGATAGACAGACAGAGAGAGACAGACAGACGGAATGATAGATGGACAGACATATTTATACAATTATACATAGCATACACATAAACATAGACATAAATATACATATACACATTTAACTGCGTATAGGTGTAGGTATACATACATATATATATATATACAAATACATACACATACACAGACACACACACACATATATATATATGTATGTATGTATGTATGTATTCACACACACAGACAGACATACAAAGATACCTAGACAGACAGACAGACACACTGATAGATAGATAGAGACCTATAGAAATAGATGGAGACATAGTTATAGATGTATGAGAGAGAGAGAGAGAGAGAGAGAGAGAGAGAGAGAGAGAGAGAGAGAGAGAGAGAGAGAGAGAGAGAGAGAGAGAGAGAGAGAGAGAGAGAGAGAGAGAGAGAGAGAGAGAGAGATCTACTGTGGTTTGCTGAAATTCTGTATATAATATTTTCTCTGTATGAGTACTCAGTCTTGCTTGTGGAGTCCAACTCGTCACTTTCTACTTAAACAGTGTAAAACTACGTCATTTTCAGACGTCTGTGGATGACCGTTGCTGGACTTCTCATACTTGGAATGGGTTTGGCTCTGTGCCAAGCATCCTCACTGAAAAGTATGGTCGTAGGAGCCAGGCATGTATTGATAAACTTGAATCTCTTTTTATATGTATGTATGTGTGTGCATGTGTGTGTATGTTTGTACGTGTTTATGTGTGTCTGTGTGATATATATATATATATATATATAAAATGAGACTGTGTTTGTATATGTATGTATATGTATATATATATATATATATATATGTATATATATATATATATATATATATATATATATATGAGACTGTGTTTGTATATGTATGTATGTATATATATATATATGAGACTGTGTTTGTATATATATATATATATATATATATATATATATATATCCATATATATATGTGTGTGTGTGTCTGTCTGTATATTTATATATATATATATGAATATGTAATATGTACCTGCATACGTATGTTTGTATGTATACAATTCTAAGAATTGTTTTGTACTCATGCCCAAACGTATATTCCTCTTTCAATCTTTTCATCATCTTAATGCAATAAGAATACACACACGAACAATCACGTTGACCTTATATTCACTATTTAACTAAAGTATATTTTCTTCTCTCTGCTACAGGAACATAGGAATCGGATCAGAAACTAATCTGTACGGGTTGATGACAGGACTGTACACTTCAGCCATTGCTGTTGGGTATCTGAAAATTATTTGATCTTTCTTTAAATTTTAATGAAATGTTTGCTGATTTAATATTATTATAGTAGCGGTGATAGTAATAGAAGCAGTAGCTTGAAGGGTAGTAGAAGTGTATGGAAATAGTAGTAGTAGCAGTAATGGTTGCGATGTGTGTGGGAGTGGTTTGGGAGTGGTTCTGATGCTGGTAGTGCAGACGCAAAAGAAAGAGTGGTGATGATATTAGTAGTAGTTGTAGACGTGATTGTAGTAGTTGTCGTGCTAGCGGTATTTGTAGTAATACCTGTTGTTGTATTAACAGTAATAGACACTACTATTAATAGTAACAGTAGTATTTGTAGCGGTAGTAGTGATAGAAGTAGCAGAAGTAGTAGTGGTAATATTAAGGTAGCCTGCGATATTAGTAATAGTAGTAGTGTTGTAGATAGCACAGTAACGGTAGTAGTAGTAGCAGCAGCATATCATAGCAGTTTATTTATTTTCAGTATGTTCACTGGACCAGTGATTGGGGGATTTGCCACAGATTATCTAGGATTTCAAATGAGTACTTTTGTTTGTTCTTTGCCTCTGCTGCTAGCAGTAAGTTTATATTGTCTTTGTATCTGTTTCTGTAATTCTAGAACACTATAATAATATTACACAGTGTTCTTACTGTTATGTTATTATTATTAGCAGTAGCAGTATTAATATAGTTGTAGTAATAGTAGTAGTAGTAGTAGCAGTAGCAGTATTAGTAGCAGTATTAGTATTGGTAGAGGTAGTAGAAGCAGTAGTAGTAGAAGTAAGAGCAGTAGTAGTAGTATTAAAAAATACCAGCACAAAACTAGCATAAACAACGAAAAAAAATCTGTCGAAGATTTTGTTTTTAATGCAGATATTACTTTTAATAAAAAAAAATAATAATAACAATAATAAATAATTATTTTAGTAGTAACAGTAATATAGTAGCAGCAACAGTACTAATAGTAATAGCAGCAGTAGAAGTAGTAGTAACAGTAGTAGTAGTAGTAGTAATAGTAATAGTAGCAGTTGTAACAGTAGTCGTAGTAGTCGACAAAAGCACTAGTTCATATAACATATAATGCAGGAACAAACAAAATAAAAATTAAAAAATGTTAACTACTATTATTAGTAATGTAAGTCCTATTTACTGAAACCTAGCGTGTTTCTGTTTTTATCTTTCATTATTTTTATTTACAGGGCACGATGGCCATTTTGTACACAGTAACTAGGAGTTCGTGTAGATTTCACTGTTTTTCTCAATGTATGACGTGCAATCACGTTCCTCCCGAGAAAGAAGAAGACGAAATGACGTCACTACATCCTGGTACTGACGATTACGAAATGACCTTATTGCGTAATAAATAAGCAATATCGTTACGTCATACTGCTAGTTACAATAAATAGAAGGATCCTGTTGTATTAAATATGATAGAAGCTGATCAAAACTCGTGACTTCCAAACATTTTTTTCATATAATAGTTTGTTTAATGGCAAAATTATGCTTATATTATAAAATGTATTAATGTTAATACGAACTATATCGAGAGAATATGTTCTAAATGTTAATACATATATGCTGTTTGTAAAGTGTGTGTTTGTTTTGGGATTTTTTGTTTTTGTTTTATTTTGTTGTATTTGTTGTTGTTGGTTTTTTTTGGTTGTTGTTGTTGTTTTTTCAAATTTTTACAGATTTTGAGAAACGCTACCTCCTAAATAGTTTTTGAAATAGTTTTATGTAGATTTATAAATGTATTTTTTCTAGAAGTAGGTCTGGGTGAAACATTAATATTTTTATAGATGATTGAGAAAGGATACTTTCTAAATAGATTTTAGAATAGTTTTAAACAGATTTACATTTTCTTCGTTGTTCTTGAAGTGTGTTTTTCTTTTTAATAATTCAAGAGTGTTTTACCTTTTAATTCATAAACACATCTATACATCTATACGTACAAACAAACATACACATGTACATACATAGATACATACATACATACATAAATATATACATGCATGCATACATACTACTATTACTAACCGCTACCTTAATCTTACTACTACTACTTCTGCTACTGCTATCACTACTACCACTACAAATACTACTGTTACTATTAATACAACATCAAGTATTACTACAAATACCGCTAGCACGACATCTACTACAATCACGTCTACCACGACTACGAATACCATCACCACTCCTTCTTTTGCGTCTGCACTACCAGCATCAGAACCACTCCCATACATTACTGCTACTACTACTATTTCCATACATTTCTACTACCCTTCAAGCTACTGCTTCTATTACTATCACCGCTACTATAATAATATTAAATTAGCAAACATTTTATTAAATTTAAAGAAAAGAAAATAATGTTCAGATACCCAACAGAAATGGCTGAAGTGTACAGTCCTGTCATCAATCCGTACAGATTAGTTTTCTGATCCGATTCCTATGTTCCTGAAGCAGATAGAAGAAATGTGTTTTAGTTAAATAGTGAATATAAGGTCTGACGAGTTAGACTCCCTAAGCAAGACTACTCATACAGATATATTATATAGAGAGTTTCATTCTCTTTCAATATTCGTTCATTCACAAAATTCAGATTCAGTAGATCTGTCTGAATCTCTCTCTCTCTCTCTCTCTCTCTCTCTCTCTCTCTCTCTCTCTCTCTCTCTCTCTCTCTCTCTCTCTCTCTCTCTCTCTCTCTCTCTCTCTCTCTCTCTCGGGAACCTATATGTATATGTATATGTATGAATGTGCCTGACTCTCTGTCCATCTATCATTCTGTCTGTCTGTCTCTCTCTGTCTATCTATCTGTATGACTGTTTATATAGCAGTTGGAAATTTGTTATATTTACGGTTGGATCCGAAGGAAAGGCGAATCTATGAAACTAGTTTAAAATGTACTGAAATTAGATAAAAAATAAAATAAAATTAGCAATGTAGCATTAATAAAATTTAAAAAGAAAAGTACTGAAACTAGCAACAAAAGAGTTTAAAATCTAATAAAATTTATCAGAAATAACAGTGAAATAACATGAAACTAAATGAAATTAATTGAAATTAATAAAGAAATAGTATGAAACTAGAAACAAAATTAACCAAAATTAATAAAGGAATAGTATGAAACTAAATAAAGTTAACTGAAATTAATAAAGGAATAGCATTAAATTAGATTTAAAAGGCATAATTAATTACCACTACAAAATTATTATCTTTAATTATTTTGCTATTATTTACCATTACCAAATTATAATCTTTAAATATTATTCGGTTATTTACCATAGTTATCTTTAATTATATTGCTGTTATTTACTATTGCCAAATTATCATCTTTAATTTTATTGTTGTTATTTACCATAGCCAAATTATTATCTTTAATTATTTTGCTGTTATTTACCATTATCAGTGTATTATTTTTAATTATTTTGCTGTTATTTACCATTATCAGTGTATTATCCTTAATTATATTGCTGTTACTTACCATTACCAAATTATTATCTTTAATTATACTGTTGTTATTTATCATTATCAATGTATTATCTTTAATTATTTTGCTGTTATTTACCACTAACAAATTATTATCTTTAAATATATTGTTGTTATTTACCATTACCAATTTATTATATTTAATTATATTGTTGTTTTCCATATACCGCATTGATTTACCATTACAGAATTGAAGTCTTTCTTATATCGCAATTTGCCTTTAATCAAATTATTGTTTTCTTTAAAATTAAATTTTCTCCATTATCAAATTACTGGGTTTTTACCATTACACTTATTTATTATGCCTAAATTACTATTTTCTTTAAATGAAATTATTTAACATAATACAGGGTGTTCCAAAAGTAACCGAACCGCGAACTTAAATCAAATTAGATATTAAAATTAACAAATTTAATTCCATCTTTTATGTCATGTTATGTTATCCTTTGTACTATTCATTTACTTCTGTCAGTAGTAGTCTTTGGAATGATTTTTCTTACCCGATTGTAGTGTTCTTCGTGATCGAGACTTCTGTTTTAGCGCGCGCTACTGGACTCTCCATTGTTTGACTTGAAATGGTACCCTCACTCTTAAAAATGCAGCGAAAAACTTTAGATTTAAACGAAGGTATCTTCATTATTAAGAATTACTATGCAATGACTAGCTACAAGCATGTTGATGAAAGATGGGAAGTAAACTTTAGAACAACTGTACCGAGTAAATCGACAATGTTCAATCTTGTATCCAAATTTGAAGTAAGTGGAAGTGTGTCAAATGCTCCTAAAAAAGGTCGTCCAAAAACAGTGATTGTATTGAAGTTCAAGGTAGATATTTTGAACATTTGTAAATACTAAATATACAGATTAAGTTTGTTGTTTTTAATATCTAATTTTATTTAAGTTCGGGGTTCGGTTACTTTGGGGACACCCTGTATATATATATATATATATATCAAAAATGTTTGCCATTTCCAAAATTACTATATTGAATATATCAAAATTATTTCCCTTTTCCAAATTATTGTTGTCTTTATTAATGTAATTATTTACTAAACTAATTGTTTTTGCGAAAACATTTAACATAATCAAATTTCTGTTTTCTTTATATAACAATTATTTATAAATAACAAACATTCCGCATTAAGCACTTTTAAATGTCTAAATATTTAGCTGCGACAAATACTCACAGTTCGCAATGTTCTGACAATGTTGGGTTGCGTAAAGAGCGTAAATAGCTAAATGTCTAAATGTGTAGCACTGTGAAATACTCACAGCTCGTAAGTGCTCTGACAATGTTGGGTTGAAGAAAGTGATCGCGATGCCCACAGAAATAACAACGAGACACGCCAAACACACCAGTCCACTTCTCAGCAAGTTAACAAACGTGTCAGACTTTTCACACAGCAGTTCAATAATTTAAAACACAATTTTCTATTTTTAATCTAAAGAGATAGTGAAATTTAAAAAAAAAAAATTAGCAAATATACTGTCACAAAGATAAATAAATAAATAAATGAATGAATAAATAAATTAAATAAAATAATAATAAAAATAATAAAAGCATTGTCTGCTGTTACTGCTTCTATCACTATTACTATTACTATATTGCCATTATTAATTCTACAATAACAACCACAACAACAGCAACAACAACAACTACTACTAGGAAAATCATCACCGGCATTATCATTACTACTGCAACATTACTATTATCATTATCACTCGTACTGATACTTTTGCAACACCTACTACTACCTCTACCATTATTATTACTACTTCAACTACTCTACAAATACTACTGCATCTGCTGCTACTACTACTACTACTATTATTCCAGCTACTGTTCTACACATTCTACTTTTATGTTTTCAGATATCATTGTGTTATCATAACTGTTATTTTGTTCAAATGAAACATCAAGAGCTGCACTGACGCACCTGGTGATTCTGGTAGAAAAATGCAGGCAATGAAACCACAAACTCCGACGCACGCACCCACAGTCACAAACGGCAAGTAATACCCACCAAGCTAGAACAAACAAAACATTATTATACAGGAGAAGAGGAGAAGATATTCTGTACTTAACTAATGAAAACGAATCCCACCATTTTTTACGCCACTTTTTTTTATGACGTCATGTCGTGGATAGATTTGGAGAATATTATTATTATTATTTTTTTTTTTTTTTTAAATGTTTAATTTAATTTCTTTAGTGTTATTTTTTAAATGAGAGACGGAGAGAAAAAGAACAGCATACAGACAGACATGTAGCGATAGATTAAATAGATAGACAGACAGACAGACAGACAAATAGATAGATAGATGTACAAATTTAA
Organism: Chrysomallon squamiferum; assembly: GCA_012295275.1. Classification (NCBI taxonomy): domain Eukaryota; kingdom Metazoa; phylum Mollusca; class Gastropoda; order Neomphalida; family Peltospiridae; genus Chrysomallon; species Chrysomallon squamiferum. The sequence goes on from CM022678.1 coordinate 7,078,491, forward strand.
TGTTTTTTGTTTCCTAGGTAACTGTGCAAATTTAGTGGTTTTTGTTTTCTGGGTAACCGTACAAATTTAGTGGTTTTTGTTTCTAGGTAACAAATAGATATATTATATATATATATATACATACACACATACACACACGCACACACGCACACACGCACACACACTCTTGGAGCTCTGATTCTGATGATGCTTGTAATGACGTCACTGGAGTTTTAACTGAAAAGTCGACTTACTTCATGTGGGAAAAAGGGAGAAGGCAAAGCGTACGCTGAAAAGACGAGCACATTGCCGCAAAACAACACGACAAGAAGAACGAGTTTTTCTTTGGGTCCTGTTGTCAGCTGTTTCTTCTGGTTTTGTGTCTCTTTAGGGACAGCAGTAAAGTTTTTGTTTTTATCCTTCAGAATTGCTGTCTTCTCCTCTTCCATTGAAACCATGAGGAAACAAGTCCAGATGCTGTTAAAAACAGAGTATAAATGATATTTTAGTAAAGAAACAACAGATAAAATACACACATCATATACACTTGTATGTATGTATGTATGTATGTATGTATGTGTGTTTATGTTTGTGTGTGTAATTTATATATGAAAAAAAAAACACACACACACACGGATATATATGTTGTATATATAAATAAATACTGTATAAGTAAATTAATAAATGTTATGTAAATATCTACTTTTATGAAAACGAGCCAATTTGTTTAAAATAAATTACTAGTACTACTACTTCCAACACCACTACTACTACTACTACTTTACTACTACAATTATTATTATTATTATTATTATTATTACTTCTACTGAACTGCTGTTATTATTACTATTATTATTATTATTATCGTTATCATTATCATTATCATCATCAGCAACGTCATTATTATTATTATTATTATTATTATCATCATTATTATTATCATTATCATCATCATCATCATCATTATTACTACTACTTCTACTACTACTACTATTATTACTTACCTGCATTAATTAGCACAACGTTACTCCCACGCAAAACGAAACGAAGGAAACAAAAAGAAAACGAAAAAAAACCAACAAAATAAAATTTAAAATTTAAAATCAGCGAGTGCAATAAATCAGGAAATTTAACCCCAGACTCCTCCTAGTAGTGAAACTGATTAATCATAAACTCGACTAATGTAAATACTGAACTCACAATGTGTCACAGACAATAGTGCAAGACGCAAAAGAGTTATTAAGCACACGAGGTCAAACGCACTTTGTGATGAAACGAAAGGATGTAACAATAGTGCATTCACTGCGAGTCTGGTCACGATTTAATGGTTACTCTCTGATGGGATACAGGGGAGGATGGGTCGGGCAGAGGGCGTATCTCGTGCATATATATATATATATATATAGGGTGTCCCAGAAGTCACGCACCATGAAGATTTTTATTTAGATACATACGAATAAAAAATGTATTAATAATAATCATAACAAATGCTCAAATTGCTTGCCCTATGCATTGATACATACTGTTTTTTACTCTGTTGAGGGTTTCATACTAATTTTTTGACATTCAGTTGTTATTGCATCTTTCAAATCATTAAGAGTTCGTGGACGATTCTGGTAAACAACAGATTTAAGATGTCCCCAAAGAAAATAGTCAAGAGGTGACAGATCTGGTGATCGAGGTGGCCACTCCACAGGACCTCTTCGCCCAATCCATCTGTCAGGAAAAGTCTGATTCAGGATATAATATAATAAAAAATATAAAAAAAATAAAATATTATATACATGTATATGGTCCACGACTTCTGGGACACCCTGTATATATATATATATATATATATATATATATATCTGTAAACTGTTATTATCCCGTTTACTTGTGTATATGGTAAACACGTATATAAATGATTTTTATTTTTATTTTTATTTCAGCATCTCCCACTGTCGCACGTCCAAACCATCTGTCAGGTACCACACCTTCTGCACGAGATGATCCCTCTCCCCCACCCAAATATATTTATTTATTTATATCTGTAAACTATTATTATATTACAAAGGTATGTATGTATGTATGTATGTATGTATGTATGTATGTATGTATGTATGTATGTGTGAATGTGTGGGTGTCTGGGTGTGTATATATGTCTATATAAATATATGTATGAATCCAAAAATAGGAATACAAAGATAAAAACTAATTTTAATTAATTAATATTCAAAAAGTGTGAATCTCATTTTAAGAGAAACGAAAGCGTTTGTTCATCTTGTAGAATTGTATCATTTCCTATTTTATAATTCATAATATTACAGTCTACAGCAAATACCTCTTATTTTTGTTTATCCTGTAACAGACACACAGAATTGTATTAGTCCTTCCTTATTCTTCAACAGTGCCATATACAGAACTGATGTTTACTTAAGTTTACTTCAGTCTTACGAATCAATGTGTTCCCCTTCGTGAGTATCTAAATCGTTAAACTGAAAACTTTACTTTCGACGTAATCTTGATTTATCAATTATTATGGTGCAAAGTAGAACTTTGAATTTGACATTTCTTATTAGTAAATGATGTAAATAGCAGTCTTCATTTTTCTTTTTTTTTTTTAATCAGGTTCACTTCTCAAAAAATATTAAACATTTATTATTATTATTATTATTATTAAAAAACGAAAATAAATTTTATGCTGTCAATGGTTGCAACATGTTTTATTTCAAAACGTCTTTTCAAAGTCAATTTAACCTTTTAATTAATGAACCTATATGAACGTATCATTATATATACAATAATTAGAATATCCGTAGATACGTTCATATAGGTTCATTAATTAAAAGGTTAAATTGACCTTGAAAAGACGTTTTGAAATAAAACATGTTGCAACCATTGACAGCAGAAAATTTATTTTCGTTTTTTAATAATAATAATAATAATAAATGTTTAATATTTTTTGAGAAGTGAACCTGATTAAAAAAAAAAAAGAAAAATGAAGACTGCTATTTACATCATTTACTAATAAGAAATGTCAAATTCAAAGTTCTACTTTGCACCATAATAATTGATAAATCAAGATTACGTCGAATCATCAGTATCATCATCAGCAACATCATTATTATTATTATAATTATTATTATTATCATTATTATCATCATCATCATCATCATCATTATCATTGCTACTACTACTACTACTACTACAATTACTTACCTGCATTAATAAATCAGAGAGTGCAATAAATCAGGAAATTTAACCCCAGACTCCTCCTAGTAGTGAAACTGATTAATTATGGACTCGATTAATGTAAATACTGAACTCAGAATGTGTCACAGACAATAGTGAAAGACGACAAAGAGTAATTAAGCACACGTGGTCAAACGCACTTTGTGATGAAACAAAAGGATGTAACAATAGTGCATTCACTGCGTGTCTGGTCACGGTTGTTTAGACACTGGAGGATATCGATTTAATGGTTACGCTCTGAAGGGTTGGTGCGGGAGAGGGATTATCTCGTTGCAGAAGGTGCGGTACCTGACAGATGATAACTATCTAAATCGTTAAACTGAAAACTTTTACTTTCGACTGAATCTTGATTTATCAATTATTGTGCAAAGTAGAACTTTGAATTTGACATTTCATGTTAGTAAATGATGTAAACAGCATTGTTCTTTTTTTTTTTTTTTTTGTTAATCTGGTTCATTTCTCAAAAAATATTAAACATTTATTATTATTATTATTATTATTATTATTATATTACTATTTTTGCTTCGTTTGTAACGAAGATAACTGTATTATAAGAAAAGTTTGATATCAACGAGATATTCGACTGAATCCATTTAAATTAGATATTCCACTGGATCGACTTAAATTCGATATTCGACTTAAATAAGATATTCGACATAATGACTAATGAATTTTAAACTAAATCAAATCTGTTATCAGTAAAAACTCTATCAATTCATTTGCACTGCTAATGTTATTCTTGCCTATTTACATGTTCCGCTACAATGTCTGTTGAATTTTAAACTTAATCAAGTCTGTTCTCAGTAAAAACTGCATCGTATTATAAGTTCATAAAATGCAATTATTATTGCAGATATCTTCGATGTCAGCGATGTATTCGACATAAGCGATATTCGATATAATCGATAAAATCCATATATACGATATAAGCGAGATGTTTGATTTAATCGATATATTCGTTATAATCGATATATTCGATATAAGCGAGATGTTTTACACTTAAGCTTTTTCTCGATAGATTGTTTGTCTTTTTGTTTGTTTGTTGTCTTGTTTAGAAGCATTTTCTTTCTTTCGTCTTTTGGGGCCATACTTTCGGAACATCCACCCAAATAACTGATAAAACAAAAGCGCTGTCGATTATATGTTCACAAAGGTAGAGCTATTCATATTTCTTGTTTTATTATTTATCCAGTCATGCGTGGTCTTGTTTATGTGCTGTGCACAAGATCGCGCTCAGTGAACACACAAGAAGACCAAAAATATTTGAATAACCGAAACAGAGATAAAACAATATTCTATCAAAACAGTTTATTTAAAATAATAAAATAATAGTAGCAGAATAGATAGGCATAAATGCAATATCAAAACATGTTTTTCTTTTTATATTTATATTATTGTTATTATTATTATTATTATTATTATTATTAATATTATTATTATTATTATTATTTGTATTTATTATTATTATTTTTTAATAGCGAAATTAAAGGTTCTGCTGTAAATGGTTGCAACATGTTTTATTTCAAAAGGTCTTTTCAGAGTCAATTTAACCTTTTAATTAATTAATATATATGAACGTATCTACGGATTTTCTAATTATTGTATATATATATATATTATATATTATATTGTTCGAATTCTGAAAATGCAGTGTGTTACTGTGGCAGATAACAGACATAGTGTATATATCTGTAAACTGTTATTATGCCGTTTACTTGTGTATATGGTAAACACGGACATAAATGATTATGTCGATTACCTACTCTAATTCAGGCCGTTATTAACAATCCATAATCTAAAAGTGCAGTTTTGTATTGGGGCAAATAGTAGAAAAAATATATTGAATTTTCTATTACAAACTCTAATTCAGGCCTATCGTAAGAGTTTCTCATTCTAAAGAAGATCGTGCAACAGAATATTAATAATAACTACGGCGAATCGAATTTACAGTGCATAAAATGCACTTACAGCAAAACGTATCAAGCTACTTCATCTATTTAACGAGACGGTCACAACGTCCTGGTTGGCGTGACAGCATGCACGTCATCATAAATCTGTTAACTGGATAAAACAAACATGTTTATTGTTGTGTAGTTCACGCCCATCAAGTAATGGCCGCATCTGGACATATAACAACACGTTTTGTTTTTTTAATTTATGTTTCTATTTTAATTTATAAATCTATAATTTATAATTTATTATATGCGTGTTGTTTAAAATAGCAAATACAGCAACATATGGAAGTATCGTTCAGGAAAACAAACACGTTAATTTTAATTTTCTAGAAGTTTGACAAAGGGCATAATACCGCTTCAGTCGAATGTCTCGCTTACATCGTAAATGACGAATATCTTCGTAAAGTTGAATGTATCGGCTATGTCGAAACATCTATAACTCGAAAAAATGGTTTGGTTTATTTTATTATTGTTATTTTTACTAGTGCATTCCTACCATCAAACTACATTCGGTGAGAACGCTTGTAAATTTTACTAATTAAAACACATACAAAAAACGGAAAGATTCGACCCGAATTAAATATGAAATAATAAGGGATCGTTGTGGAAAGTTGAATGTTTTGTTTCTGTGGTGTTGTGCACTGTTTTCTGGTGACATTCGCTTACAGATCTAAAACACGTTTACAGGTTTATAATAAACTCCATTCACTTTGACGATATAGCGAATCTGTCCATATCTAAGCCATATTAGTTATCTCTCTCTCTCTCTCTCTCTCTCTCTCTCTCTCTCTCTCTCTCTCTCTCTCTCTCTCTCTCTATTTAATTATTCAGTCATAACCATACACCTGTTACGTGTGTGCGGGTAGTATTATCACCTATAAAACATAAAATAGACAGTTTTCAGCTGTCATCGCAGAAAAGAAAAGATGATGTGGCTGGCACAAATCTGAAATCTATTTGGATTCCAACGACAATATTTTCTAAAACAATACATTTTGTGTTTTCTGACGTACTTAATAAGATTTGTTTATTATTATTATTATTATTATTATTATTATTATTATTTATGCATGAAGTTCATACCGGTTTGCCGGATGTAATCAATAAAGTGTGTAAATATGTTACGTATACTTAAAGATCGCTCAACAGTTCTGATGACGTCATACTATTATGACGTCATAATGCGATACTCATTACTCCGGTTCGAGTTTAACAGATTAAGGAGCCTGCATAAGTAAAAGTATTTTGTTCTTTATAATTATTATTACTTTTGTTGTTGTTACAATTAGCAGTAGCAATAATAATAGCTAGTGTTGTTTTTAACTACAGTTTGTATGACGGTTACAGTTGTTGTGGTTGTTGCTGTTTCTGCTACTACCCATACAGCTTTTTCATATTTATTTATTTTATTTTATTTTATTTTATTTTATTTTATTTTATTTAAGTGACACTGAAAAATACATCATCAGCAATGGTGGGCGCTATTTTTGCTGTTTACGAAATCGTGCAGATCATATCCTCTACAACGTTAGGCAAACACGTACGTATTTTATTAATATATTTATTTTATTATCTACGCCATTATGTTTGTGCCATGCAACAAGACAACAGTTCAAGCACGCCTATCGTGCCTACACCATCTGGCGTTTTGTATAGACTTTTTATTATAAACGATAATTTATGTCATTTCAGATGAACAAAATTGGATTTCATTTCCTCTTTATAACCGGTATTCTCGTTTGTGGACTTGGCACAATTTTGTTTGGGTAGGGGATCCTCGTTTTCTATTCATCAATATAAAGAAATGCAACAACAAAGTTAAAAAGAAATAATAAAAAAATTAAAATAAAAGAAATTAAAGAAAAAGAGATCAAAAACAAAAAAACATACAACAAAACAGAAAAAAAAAAAAAAAAAGAAATAAATAAAAGAAAGAATGAAAGAAAGTATCCCATCTAAAATAATATAAATTACAAAATGCAATTCTTAACTTCCTTTTCGAAACAAATATCGGTTCTTAGTTTTCTTTAAACGGAAAAAAAAAAAAATCTGGAATACAAACAAAAAACCAAACAACAAACAAACAAAAAACAACAACATTAAACCAACGTACGACCTTTTCTGTTATTCATCATAAATAACAAAGTTTGATCTTTTTGCAGTTTCCTCGATTTCTGTCCATCGGGCGCCATTTTTATTATTCTGTCTTTCGTAATTCGCGCCCTTCAGGCATTTGCCTCATCCGGATATATAACAGCAAGTTTTGCATTTACGACAGCAAGTTACCCTGACAACTACGCAACAATGACAGTGAGTACACACCGTCTACCGTATACGTATCGAGAAAATCATTATCTGCACTATTTTTGCATACATTATCTGCATACATACTTATATACATACATATACACATACATACGTATATACGTACATAAATACATATACATATTATACACAGACGCGCATAAATCCATATATATTTATATTTTTTTGTGTATATATGTACGTATCTGTGTATGTATGTATGTATGCATGTGTGTGTAAGTATGTATGCATGTATGATTAACATTAGTATTAGTAAATTAGATAAAATGTTCTTAAATCATTGATTATAATCATTTATTTACATGTATATTTTTCAAATACACTGGATATATGATTTCTCTCTGTCTCTCTCTCTCCAGATTCAAGACGTAAGTAAACCTAGGAATAGCATTACGACAAGACGTAAGTAAACTTAGACACCAGATTAAGACAAGACGTAAGTAAACCTAGATACCAGATTAAGACAAGACGTAAGTAAACCTAGGAATAGCATTACGACAAGACGTAAGTAAACTTAGACACCAGATTAAGACAAGACGTAAGTAAACCTAGGAATAGCATTACCAGCATTGAGACAAGAACTACGTGAACAAGAACTAATATTACGTCCAGAAATAAGAGAACCTACGCAAATTATTACGTCATGCCGTAGGTGAATATAAATGCACGTAGTTAAGGCGTACGTAGCAATACCTTGATGTAGTATTAAGCCAAATTGCACGTGAATCTAGGTGTAATATTAAAGTATGACGTAAGTACACTTAGTGATAGTAAGCTAACACGTAAGTTAACATAGATGTAGTATTAACTCAAGACCTAAACACAGTATTAAGTTAAATTAATCTAAATAAGGCACTAAGCCAAACAGTAAGTAAACATACGAACAGTATTGTGTCAAACGTAAGTAAACATAGATGTAGTATTACGTCAACATGTAAGTGAACCTACTAAGTGTGGTAATAAATCGAGATTATTATCATTATTATTATTACTATTATTATTATTATTATTACTATTATTATTACTGTTACTATTATTATTATTATTATTATTAATATTATTATTGTTATTATATTATTACTATTAAAGTTATTATTACTATTACTATTAATGTTATTATTATGATTATTATTATTATTATTATCATTGTTATTATTATTATTACTATTAAAGTTATTATTACTATTACTATTAATGTTATTATTATTATTATTATCATTGTTATTATTATTATTACTATTAAAGTTATTATTACTATTAATGTTATTATTATTATTATTATTATTATTATTATTATTATCATTGTTATTATTATTACTATTAAAGTTATTATTACTATTACTATTAATGTTATTATTATTATTATTATTATTATATATATACATATATTCAGAAAATAAGATAAGATTCTAGCGATAAATTGTACTTCCTATCCGCACAAAAGTACATTCATACAGTTATGCATATTAGACAGAAATTAAATATTTTATTAGTTTGCTTTCATTTTTCGTAGTCATCACGGTTAACGATGTGTAGCTAATTATTATTTATATATTCCAAGCAAGGATGAGCTCTGAACATATTAAAATAATAAATAATTAATTCATTACTTATTTCATCGGAAAGTTTCACAACTGAACCATCTAAGGTTGGTTACTGCTGTTGTTTTTCGAAACTTGTTTAAACGGAAATCAACGTATTCGTTGGAGGTAGTAGATGTTGTGGTAGGAAAAGTAATAGTAACTGTAGTAATAGCAGTAATAGTAAGAGCTGTAGTAGTAGTTTTAATAGTAATAGTAATTCTAATAGCAGGGATAGTTGCAGGATTGTAATAATAGTGGTAATAGTAGTGTTGGTAGTGGTGATAGTAGTAATAGTAACAGTAATTAAAGTTAGCCGTTATTCATGGAATAGTGCTTGAGGTTGTAGGGGTAATAGTAGTAATAGTAATAGTCATTACAGTAATTGTAATAATAGTAGAAATAGTAGTGTTGGTAGTGGTGACAGTAGTGGTGTTGGTAGTGCTTGTGGTAGTTGCTGTTTTGTTGTTGTAGTTGTAGATATAGTTGTTGTTGTTGTTGTTGTTGTAGCAGCAGTAGACGTAATAGTTGTTCTAGCATTAGCAGGAGTTAAAACAATAGTCTACTGGTGATTCTAGTAGTAACAGTTGCTGCTGTAGAGTAGTTGTTGTTGTTGTTGTAGTTATTATTGTTGTTGCTGTCGTTATTTGGGCACTGTAATCTTCGCTACCAGATCTGAACATGTCTGTAGCCGAAGACGAGAAGAAGCCAATTTTAGGTGACAAAAGCGAAAGCTCCACAGATTTCTTTGAAGGAAACGAAAGTCAGAAGAAATCTTCGACTCGACGCAAGTCAAGACGCAAGCTGGTTTTGATCGTCATGTTATTTTTTGGTGACGTGCTCGTCTTTTCAGCTTATTCTCTGCCAGCGCCATTTTTCCCACATGAAGTAAGTATATACATATATATATATATAGAGTTAAAAACATACAGAAAGTACAGACTATTCTTGCATTTTATTGTTTCAAACGTAACGAAAATAGACAGTTGTATATATATATTCATTTTTTTGTTTGAAAGTCCATGGGTTTTGACAGTTGTTTGTCGTATATTTATATCTGTCTGTGTGTTTGTTTTTTTGTGTTTGTCTATGTCTGTGTTATGTGAGCTTTTTTGGTTGTTGTTGGTTCGTCTTTTTCTGGTTTTGTATCGAAGAAGGAAGAAGGAAGAATTAAATGAGAAAGTACGAACAAGAAGAAACCAGGATTGAAGAGGTGAAAGAAGAAAGGAATGAATGGATAATATTGAATGAATGAATGAAAAAACAGGAAAGAAAGAAAATATGACGAAGAGAAACCGACTGAATAATAAAAATTAAAAAAAAAAAAAAACGACTGAATGACTGAATGATCACTGAACCAATGAAAAATCGAATCATTGAATACAGTGATCGATTTAATGAATAGACAGAGGGATGAATCAATAATGGATTGTAAAGAAAGGAAGCGATTAAGGAATGAATGAACGAATAAGTGAATGAATGAACGAATAAATGAATGAATGAATGAATGAATGAATGAATGAATGTGGATGGATATATTAATGACAGACAGACTGTCTGGATAAGATGAATGATCATTTATGACGTAGACTCAGTATGGACAGATAATTAGATATATATTTAGATATTGTATTTATTCATATTTTAGTGTGTTTTTTTTTTTTTTTTTTTTCAGGCTGCCCTTAAAAACACGTCAACATCAGTTGTAGGAACCATTTTGGCATCGTACGAGTTTGTAGTGTTTTTATCTTCGCCTGTGTTCGGAAAATACGTTAAGTATTGTCTGCCTACACGTCATCAATAGCAGTACTTTAAATCAAGATGTTTTTGACTTTTTGTTTAAAAGTAAACAAACGAGTAAAAATAATAAATATTCATCTAGTCATAGATACAGAGAGAGAGAGAGAGAGAGAGAGAGAGAGAGAGAGAGAGAGAGAGAGAGAGAGAGAGAGAGAGAGAGAGAGAGAAAAGGAAAAAAAAAAAATAAAAGGTAGAAAGTTTAGTTCTCTTTATTATTATTTATTATTATTATTATTATTATTATTATTATTATTATTATTATTATTATTATTATTATGCAACATTTTAAAATTAAATTACTATTTCAGATACAAGAAATAGGATTTCGTTTTATGTTCATTTCAAGTGTAATTTTGTGCGGTCTCAGTAATTCATTGTTTGGGTAGGTTGGAACTTATGTAATATATATATATATATATATATATATATATATGACTTAATACAATATGGAAAACTGTATAGAGCTTTGTTTCATAGATTAAACCATATCTAAATTTATTTCATCATTTGCAATTCAGATAGGAAAAAACAGAGAGAGAAAAAAAAAAAAAAACAGAGACGCAGTCTCAAACACACACACACACACACACACACACACACACACACACACACACACACACAAACACACACACACACAAACATACACACACAGAGACACATACACATATATACACAAATGTTCATTAAAACACATGCAAAAAGTACTCTCTCTCTCTCTCTCTCTCTCTCTCTCTCTCTCTCTCTCTCTCTCTCTCTCTCTCTCTCTCTCTCTCTCTCAAACACGCACATACGTACATTCAAACAGATGCTGAGATCTGTGTTCTGATTTTCACAGGTTACTGAACTTCTGTCCTGCGGGTTCTCTGTTCATCACTTTGTGTTTTCTAACTCGAACTCTAGAAGCTCTTGGAGGTTCTGCTTTTATGATTTCATCATTGACCTTCGCTACATTCTCGTTCCCTGATAATGTGGCTCTGGTAACAGTGAGTAATGCAGACAAATCCATTCAGTAAATTAAGAAATTCACAGTGGTTGCAACCTTAACAACATCATTATCATCAACAACAACAACAGTAACAACAACAATAAGAAGAAGAAGAAGAAGAAAAGCAAAAGAATTACTACAATATGCTTATATATTAACTTTTTCAATGTGCTAAGAGAGAGAGTGAGAGACACAAAGAGAGAGAAAGTGAGTCAGAGAGAGACACATAGAGTGAGACAGAGAGTGAGAGAGAGCGAGAGAGAGCGAGAGAGAGCTAGACAGTAAGCGACAGAGAGAGAGAGAGAGAGAGAGAGAGAGAGAGAGAGAGAGAGAGAGAGAGAGAGAGCGAGAGAGAGAGATAGTGAGCGACAGAGACAGAGAGAGAGAGAGAGAGAGAGAGAGAGAGAGAGAGAGAGAGAGAGAGAGAGAGAGAGAGAGAGAGAGATTATGAAGAAGTAATAGATCGAATATAATACAATGTGATATGCTAGTTCAATCTTACTTTTGCAGGGATCTTTAGAAAGCGGAATTACACTAGGAGAAATAATTGGGCCTTGCATAGGAGCTTTTCTTTACGAGGTATGGTGTGTAGGCTTATGTGTGAATCTTTATAGTGATGATGATGTCACTTTTTATTATCAAAATGAAAAATAACCTGTATTTAGTACATTCAGTATTCAATATAAAGTCTCGGAATAGAGTGTTTAGAAACGAAAACAAATTTGTGAGGAAGACGATAAAATATTTTATTAATTATCCTAATTATTTTGTTTCTTCTTTTCTTTTCTTTCTGTTCTTTTTTCCCCTAATTTGTTTTGTGTGTGTGTATGTTTGTTTGTGTGTGTGTGTTTGTTTGTGAGTGTTATTGTTTTGTTTTGTTTTCACTAGCTCATCTATCTATCAGTCTATCTCTCTCTCTATCTCTCTCTCTTTCTCTCTGTCTATAAATATATATATATGAATGCACACACACACACACGCACTCACACACACAGTATTACTACAATTAATAATATTAGTAGTAGTAGTAATACTTCATTCATTCACTTAACTTGTATATATTTAATCTTATTTAATATTTTCCTTTAATTTATTCAAATTTATTCAAGCTTTTAATTTTCAAAATTAAGAGAATCGAATTTCATTGTTATATTGTTAGTTTCGTTTTTTTCATTTTTCAAACATTACAAAATGTTTAGTTTTTATAATGTACTGCCGTATTATACTTTTGTTTGTTTGTTTGTTTGTTTGTTTTAGTTTGGTGGATATTATTTGCCATTTGTAACAGTGGGTGGCTTAATTGCTGCTTGTGGTTTCATTTCGTGTTCTTTTCTTCCAGAAACTCTAGGTATGGTTTTTTCACTTTCTTGTCGTCATCGTTGTTTTTGTTGTCGTCGTCGTCGTTGTATTTGCTGTTCTTTGTCTTGTCATAGAGACGAAGTTGTAATAGTAAGTTGTAGTTAGTAGAAATTACGCTAGTTGTATGGTAGTAGCAGTAATAGCAGTAATGGTAGTTGCTGTAGTAGTAGTTGCAGTAATAGTAGTAGTAGTAGGAGTGAGGAGTAGTAATAATAGTAGGAGAAGTACTAGTAGTAACAGTAATAGTAGTACTAGTTTGAGTCGTTGTGATAGCAGTACTAGTATCCATGGTAGTATTATCTGTAGTATTAACAAACAGTAGTATTAGTAGTAACAGAAGTAGTATGTATCCGTAGCTACTTTTAGCAGCATTTGTTGTTGATGTATTAACAGTAGTAGTGGGGAAGTTAGGTTTAAATTCAGATTTAAACTGAATATTTATTTCAAATTACAGAGACGTTTCACAAGGAATCTGGATCGTTTGCTGACATTCTAAGAAGCAAACTGGTGTGTTTATCGTGTTTTATTATCGTATCTTTGTATTTTGTGATTATGTTCTTCGATCCAACACTGGCTGAACAGCTACGACTAGTAAGTATTTTAAAAAAATTATATGTATACAATTTAAGGTGATGCAGAGAAAAATATTCAAACATATCGAGTATACTTCCATTTTTTTTTTTTATTATTATTTATTTAAGTACTGCTGCTCAATATTTACGAAGAATAGCAAGAAAAGAGTTCAAATATATTTCGTCTTGTACATTTTTCTGTAGCTGTGACGTCACTAAATTCAGTGTCGACCGGTTTGCTCTAAAAAAAATATTTTGACGTAAGAAGAAAAATGCAGTGACGTCAGAACAGTACATCGATGACGTCACAATTCCAGTTTTGAAAGGATCCATACTAACCTTTATTAATTTCATTTTCTAGTAAAACAAGATTTCATACTACTATATTGTCAATTTCTTTTACTACTAATAAAAATAATTACTATTACTTTGTTCATTTCTGTTTCTAGTGATCAAAATTTCAACTATTATATTCTTCATTTCAGTTATTCTTGTAATCAAGATTCATACTATTATATTATTAATTTGAGCTCCTAATGATAAAGATTTCTGTTTCCCGCTGTTATTTTTCAGTTACTCTTATGTTCTTAACATCATTTCATTAATTTCAGCTAAAACTCAATTCGTTATATATCGGTCTTGTGTTTACTTTTTATCCGCTTTCTTTTGGCCTGTTTGGAATTCTTAGTGGCATATTAGCAGACAAGGTAAGATATTTTTATTGTGTGTGTGTGTGTGTGTGTGTGTGTGTGTGTGTGTGTGTGATTCAACCCAAAACACTAAAATAAGCTTTGAAAGACCATTCATTTAGTCCAGTAGGCTAAGGAATGTAATAGTTCAAAAGATTCTTCACTTAACTAATTTAGAAATATTGGTGTTGAACGTCAGTTTAAATAAAGAGTTTAAAAGTGTGTTGAAAATCCTTTCAACGAACGAATTTAAAAGTGACAAAAATCGATTTAGCCAATGAATCGATGTTGGAAAGAAAACAATTCCTCACAGAAAAACATTCAAATTTGATATAATATCGTGAAATGATGAATGTTTTTTTTTTTTTTTTTTTGGCTATTTCCAAAACCACAAAATATTACACTTCTGCGTCCTGTAATGTGCTTGTTACCATTGTTACTACTACAATTGCCAAGATTTGTACCCCTATGCCCATCACTACTACAACGTCACAATCATCAATACTACTACTTCTACTGTCACTGAGACAACAACAACTATCACTACATTTACTATTTATACCATTAATATTACCACGACCACTACTACTACTACTACTACTACTATTACTATTGTATTATTATCGTCATTATTATTATTATTATTATTATTATTATTATTATTATTATTATTGCAGGGATTTCATCTACCTATGATTGTCACTGGCAGTTTTCTGACGTTTTTAGCCTGTCAGCTTATTGGTCCGAATCCGTTTTTACACATACAACCGTAAATATATCTATTTATGTCTAGTTTTATTTATTAGTAGCCTGTCAGAGAGAGAGAGAGAGAGAGAGAGAGAGAGAGAGAGAGAGAGAGAGAGAGAGAGAGAGAGAGAGAGAGAGAGAGAGAGAGAGAGAGAGAGAGAGAGAGAGAGAGAGAGAGAGAGAGAGAGAGAGAGAGAGAGAGAGAGAGAGAGAGAGAGAGAGAGAGAGAGAGAGAGAGAGAGAGAGGTGTGCGTGTGTGTGTGATTTTAACACAATACTATTTTTGTTTTCAGAAATCTGTGGATGACTATCAGTGGTCTCGTCTTACTCGGGTTTACTTCAACCCTGTGCCAGGCGGGTTCCCTGAAAAGCATGGTTGTGGGAGCTACGTATGTATTCCCTTCAGTATGTGAGTGTTCGTGTATATGTATGTATGTATGTATGTATGTGTGTATGTATGTGTGTGTGTGTATGTATGTATGTATGTATGTATGTATGTATGTATGTATGTATGTATGTATGTATGTATGTATGTATGTATGTATGTACGTATGTATGTATGTCTGTATTAACGTATGAATGGTCTCAGTCTTAAATACGTCTGATTAGACTGCACACAGACAATATTCGGGAGCACACTGGCGCAGGAGGACAAAGTCCAATCATGACGTCACAAACGCCAGAGGTCGACAACAAGACACGAACGTATGACACCCATTCGCCCAGAAAGTGATGATAACCACTCAGCCACGTAGACAGCCTATGTATATGTCTGACTGGATGCCTGTCTTTCTGTGTATATCTAAGTATAAATAAAGTAGGTAGACGGATATTTAAGGTAGTGCAAATGCATGTATGGAAGCAAATACACATTCATACGTATGCATAAACATTTAAATAAAATGTTTTTTTTTCAGGAGCGCTGGGGTAGCCTCAGATTCGAATGTGTATGGACTGATATCAGGGCTGTACACGTCCGCTATATGCATTGGGTAACTACATATAATCATAACAGAGCTGTAAGCACTGGCAGTAGTAACAGATGTTTTTAGTAATTTTATATATTGTTATTGTTATTATTATTATTGTTATTATTATTATTATTATTATTATTATTATCATTGTTATTATTGTTGTTATTATCGTTATTATTATTATTATTATTATTGTTATTATTATTATTATTATTATTATTAATATTATTGTTATTGTTATTGTTGCTCCTCTTTTTCTTCTTCTTCTTCTACTACTATATAATTATTAATTATACTATTATTGATTAATTATTATTTATTTCTATATTAATTAATTTATTTATTTATTTGTTTGATTTGATTTTACTTTATTTACTTTACTTTTCTTTACTTTACTTTATTTTATTTTATTTTATTTTATTTATTTGGTTCTTTGTTTTATTATTTATTTATTTATTTATTTATTTATTTATATATTTATTTATTTATCATCATCATCATCATCATATAATTAATTTTGTTCGTCAGTGGATTTGCAGGACCGTTAATTGGCGGGCTGTCCACAGAATATTTTGGATTTCAAATGAGTGCTTTTTTGTGCTCACTACCTCTGTTGCTCGCTGTGAGTATCTTTTGAGCAATACACGTAACGCACGAACGCACCCACGCACAGACAAACACACATATCATTATATATATTTACTTAAGCTAAAAAGAATCATTTAATCAGTATGTGTATTTAAAACAGCAATACTGACTAGATTATTATTAACATAGTCGCAGCAGAAATGTGGTGGTGGTGGTGTTAGTAGTAGTAGTAGTATAATAGTAGTAGTAGTAGTAGTAGTAGTAGTAGTACTGGTACTAGCAGTAATAGTACTAGTAGCAGCAACAACAGCAACAGTAGTGGCAGCAGTACTTGTAATAATAGTAACAGCAGCAGCAACAACAATAAAAAAAAAAATTTAAAATGACAAATTACGCTTATTAAAATTATCATCTTGATCACCGTTTTCAATATCAAATCAGCGTAGAATGAAAGTTTACAAGTTTTATTAATTTTCTTTCTTTCTTTCTATTTTATTTTAAGGGTCTTTTCACAGTTGCGTATTCACTGAGACGTTGTTGTTGCAGATGTGAACATATTTCAGATCGACGGTACTGCCGATGCCTTCAGCCCGACATTGATGACAAGGAGATATTGTCTTCCTCGTGACGTACTTGAATAATATGAAATGACGTCACATTATAGAACAGTACATATTAAATGATGTCACGCTACACAATAATCTTTTATATTCATATTATCAGAAACGTACATATAAACACATACAAATATAGGCTATAGACAAACACATATATTATCCTTACGTAGATACGTACATATATACATATAAACACGTACATTCATTCATTCATTCAAACATATTTAAAGTACTAACAAAGAAAACATCCTCAATATTGCAGTGTAAGATAAGATAAGAGGAGGTAATTATTTCACCTTTTCGTGGGCTCTTATTTAGAGTTATCTCCCATTACAAACTGCAAGCGTGTTTTTCAAATACTAATACAAATGTAGTTTTGGTCTCTCTCTCTCTCTCTCTCTCTCTCTCTCTCTTCTCTCTCTCTCTCTCTCTCTCTCTCTCTCTCTTCATATTTAGTGTGAATGAAAGTATTGTATCATAGAATCGAACAATGCTACACTCTCTTTCTTGTTAAACGTAACTTGGAATTTCCGGTGGCAATTATCTTTAGTGAATGCGTGCATGTGTCTGTGACGGTATGCGTTTGTATCCGTTATAAATAACCGATTAAGGATTTACTCTGTAGTTTTCAAACTAAATTGTACTACAGTTTTCACGTATTGTTACAGCCTTAAAAATCTCGAATATGATTAATACTTTGTCGTAATTCTGGGCCATATGCGATTTTTAGAAAACTGTTTTCCGATTGACAGTAAAACAAAATTGTTAGTATTTGTTAGTATTTTTGCTTTTATTTGATTTTATGTCAAATAAAAATCATGCCTATGCATGTATCTCTGTCGTTTTCTACAGTGTTGTTTTTGTGAGTGGTTTTTTTTGGGGGGGGGGTGTTTTCTTTTGTTTTGTTTTTTGTAGATATGTTATGATTACATACTATATATTAATATAGTAAATTGCGTTCATGTCTATGTATGTGTGAATTAAAAATATTAAACGTATATAAAATTAAAGTGTACTAAAAGTAACTATTTACAACAATACGAGGAATATTTTAATAAAATAAACAAAAAATGGTCTCTCTCTCTCTCTCTCTCTCTCTCTCTCTCTCTCTCTCTCTCTCTCTCTCTCTCTCTCTCTCTCTCTCTCTCTCTCTCTCTCTCTCTTCTCTCTCTCTCTCTCTCTCTCTTCTGAAAGTAACAGAACATCACCTCTGTGTTGTTGGTTCTCATTCGATGCACAGTTTGTTTTGATAGGTATATATATATATATATATATATATATATATATATATAGATCATTCTGTATGTCTGTATTTATATATATATTCAGAAAATACGATAAGATTCTAGCGATAAATTGTATTTCCTAACCGAACAATAGTACATTCATACAGTTATGCATATTAGAAAGAAATTAAATCTTTTATTAGGTTGCTTTCATTTTTTGTATTCATCACGGTTAACGATGTAAAGCTGATTATTATTTATATATTCCAAGCAAGGATGAGCTCTGAACATATTAAAATAGTAAATAATTAATTCAATACTTATTTCATCAGAAAGTTTCACAACTGAACCATCTAAGGTTGGTTACTGCTGTGTTTTTCGAAACTTATTTAAACGGAAATTAGCGTATTCGTAAACTACACTGGTACGTTAGATTCTTTAGTTGTAATGTGATTAAATGTTAGAATTTTTATTTTATTTGTGTATGTGTATGTGTGTGGGTGTATATTGGTGTGTAATGCGTGTATGTATATGTGTAGATAGAGGGTGGCCCAAAAGTAGGTTTACACTTATTAAACTATCGTTTATGTGCTTGAAGTTACTTGCTAAGTACAATTAACATAAAATATTCCTCGGATCTAACTTATAATAATTTTATTAATAAATGTTGAAGGAGGACATTTTGAGCACCTGAGAGATTAAACAGTTTCTGTTTAATGCTTGAAACATGCTTATATTTTAAAATAAATTACCTACGTAATAACTGTGAACCTACTTTTAGGCCACCCTATATATATATATATATATATATACACATATATTTATATACACATACATGTGTGTGTGTGTGTGTGTGTGTGTGTGTGTGTGTGTGTGTGTGTTTGTCTGCTTATAGGAGAATTAATAATGGTAACAGTAGAAATAATAGTAATAAAAGTCGTTGTGATAACTGTAGTAATATTAGTTGTAGGAGTAGTAGTAATAGTAGTAGTAATAGAAGCAGCAGTAGTGGTGGTAGCTGTGGTAGCTGATAGCAGTAACAGTAATACAGTAGTAAGAGCAATGGTAGTAGTAATAGTAACAGTAATTTATGTTAGCCATTATTCATGGAATTGTGCTTGAGGTAGTAGAGGTAATAGTAGTAAAAGTAATAGTCATTACAGTAATTGTAATAATAGCAGTAATAGTAGTAAAAGTAGTAGTCATTACAGTAATTGTAATAATAGCAGTAATAGTAGTAAAAGTAGTAGTCATTACAGTAATTGTAATAATAGCAGTAATAGTAGTAAAAGTAGTAGTCATTACAGTAATTGTAATAATAGCAGTAATAGTAGTGTTGGTAGTGGTGATAGTAGTGGTGTTGGTAGTGCTTGTGGTAGTTGCTGTTTTTGTTGTTGTAGTTGTAGATATGGTTGTTGTTGTTGTTGTTGTTCTAGCATTAGCAGGAGTTAAAACAATAGTCTACTGGTAATTCTAGTAGTAACAGTTGCTGCTGTAGAGTAGTTGTTGTTCTCGTAGTAGTTATTATTGTTGTTGCTGTCGTTATTTGGGCACTGTAATCTTTGTTACCAGATCTGAACATGGCAGTAGCCGAAGACGAGAAGAAACCAATTTTAGGTGACAAAAGCGAAAGCTCTACAGATTTCTCTGAAGCAAAAGAAAGTCAGAAGAGATCTTCGACTCGACGCGAATCAAGACGCAAGCTGGTTTTGATCGTCATGTTATTTTTTGGTGACGTGCTCGTCTTTTCAGCTTATTCTCTGCCAGCGCCGTTTTTCCCACATGAAGTCAGTATATATATATATATATAAACACACATTTTATTTTTTGAAAGTAACGTATAGACAGTGTGTGTCATTGGGTTTTGGGTTTATATTTCAATGTATGTCTCTCTGTGTCTGTGGTGTATTTCTGTCTTTCTGTCTGTTTCCCTGTGTGCGTCTGTGTGCGTGTGTGAGTGTTTTGCATTTTGTGTCTATTTATCAAAGAAGAAGGAAGAACTGAAAGATGAAAAGAATGAACGGAAAATATAGAATGAATGAAAGAATGAAAACTGGAAAGAAAGAAAATATGAGGAAGAGAAATTGACAGGAAAAAAACGACTGAATGACCGTATGATCAATGAACGAATGAAAAATCAAATCATTGAATACAGTGATCGATTTGATGAATAATGGATTGTAAAGGAAGAAAGCGATTCAGGAATGAATTAATGAATAAGTGAATGAATGAATGAATGAATAAATGAATGTTGATGGATATATTAATGACAGACTAACTGTCTGGATAAGATGAATAATCTAATATATCTTGTAGACTCAGTGTGGACAGATAATTAGATATATATTTAGATATGAAATTTACTCATATTTAAGCGTTTTTTTTTATTATTTCAGGCTGCCCTTAAAAACACGTCAACGTCAGTTGTAGGCACCATTTTGGCATCGTACGAGTTTGTAGTGTTTTTATCTTCGCCTGTGTTCGGAAAATACGTTAAGTATTGTCTGCCTAACGCATTCATCTAGTAATTGATACTGAGAGAGAGAGAGAGAGAGAGAGAGAGAGAGAGAGAGAGAGAGAGAGAGAGAGAGAGAGAGAGAGAGAGAGAGAGAGAGAGAGAGAGAGAGAGTTTTGTTCACTTTATTATTATTATTATGCAACATTTTAAAATTAAATTACTATTTCAGATACAAGAAATAGGATTTCGTTTTATGTTCATTTCAAGTGTAATTTTGTGCGGTCTCAGTAATTCATTGTTTGGGTAGGTTGGAAGTTATATAATACATATGATATAAAGCAATATTAAAACCTGTGTACAGCTTTGTTTTATAGTTTACATAAATTCCTTTCATCATTTGCAATTTATTAATACCTCAGATAGGAAAAACCCATACGCAATCACACACACACACACACACACACACAAATGCACAAAGCATACGCAGTCTCTCTCTCTCTCTCTCTCTCTCTCTCTCTCTCTCTCTCTCTCTCTCTCTCTCTCTCTCTCTCTCTCCTCCTCTCTCTCTCTCTCTCTCTCTCTCTCTCTCTCTCTCTCTCTCTCTCTCTCTCTCTCTCTCTCTCTCTCTCTGACACAAACACGCATCCACAGATATACGACCTGTCACATTCAAACAGATAGTGAGATCTGTGTTCTGATTTTCACAGATTACTGAACTTCTGTCCTGCGGGTTCTGTGTTCATCACTTTGTGTTTTCTAACTCGAACTCTTGAAGCTCTTGGAGGTTCTGCTTTTATAATTGCCTCAGTGACCTTCGCTACTTTCTCGTTTCCAGATAACGTGGCCCTAGTAGCAGTAAGTAAACCTGATTTCCTATTCCAAATAAATCCATAAAAAATAGTATAATTAATAATTATGCTGTTGTTGTAGTAGTAGCA
Source organism: Chrysomallon squamiferum (assembly GCA_012295275.1). Lineage (NCBI taxonomy): Eukaryota > Metazoa > Mollusca > Gastropoda > Neomphalida > Peltospiridae > Chrysomallon > Chrysomallon squamiferum. The sequence continues at coordinate 7,100,517 of CM022678.1, forward strand.
GTAACAAGACGAAGAAGAAGAGAAGAACAGCAATAATAATAAGAAGAAGAAAAAGAAGAAGAAGAAGAAAAGAACAATAACAACAAAAATATGATGAAGAAGAGGAAGAACAACAACAATAAGAAGAAGAAGAAGAAAAGAACAACAACAATAATAATAAGAACAACAACAACAACAAGAGAGGAAGAGAGAGATTTTAAAGAAATGATAGATCAAATGTGATACAATGCAACATGTGGTTCAATCTTACTTTTTCAGGGATCTTTAGAAAGCGGCATAACACTGGGACACCTAATTGGGCCTTCTGTAGGAGGTTTTCTTTACGAGGTAAAATGTGCAGACATTATTATAGTTGTTGTTGTAGTATTAGCAGAAGTAGTGGTAGCAGAGGCAATAGTAATAGCCGTACCAGTAGCAGAAATAATGGCGATGATATTAGTAGTATATAATTGTATGCTAAATACCAGAGTCTTCAGTATAAAGTCGACAGATACATGTAGTATGTAGAAACAAACAGAAATTAGTATAACTATTTTGTTTTGTTTTCAAAATATGTGAGAAATAAAAATAAAAAATAATAATATTTATTATTTCCCTTCATCTTTAAATTCATCCAGAAATAAAATTGTTCACACACACACACACATACACACATTCAAAAAGCAAGCTATCAGAGAGAGAGAGAGAGAGAGAGAGAGAGAGAGAGAGAGAGAGAGAGAGAGAGAGAGAGAGAGAGAGAGAGAGAGAGAGAGAGAGAGAGAGAGAGAGAGAGAGATTCTCTGTTTTGATGTATGATATTTTATGTTTGTTTTAGCTTGGTGGTTATTATTTGCCGTTTGTAACAGTGGGTGCTTCAGTTGCTGTTTGTGGCTCTTTGTCTTGTGCTTTTCTGCCAGAATCACTAGGTACGTTTTTGTTCGATTTGTTGTCGTTATTAATTTGTTATTGTTCATCTTGTTGTTGTTGATGTTGTTATTGTTTGTTCTTGTTATGAAGAAGGCGATATAATTGTGGAAGTAACAGTGAATGACGTATTTCTGATAGTGTTGTTGTAGTAGTAGTAGTAATAGTAGTGGTGGTAGTAGCAGTAGCAGTGTTGTTAATAATAACAGTAACAGTAGAATAGCAGCAGTAGTAGTAGTAACAATAGTATAGATAGTATGAGTGATATTTGTAGAAGTAGTAAAAGTGGTTGTAGTTCTTTTTTCTTGTTGTAGTAGTAGAGGTAGCAGCAGCAGTAGCAGTAGTAGGAACAGTAGTATTATAAATAGCAGCAGTGATATTAGTAGTAGCGGTAAAAGCAGTAGCTGTAAAAGTGTTTGTTGTAGTAGTAGTATTGGCAGTAGTAGCAGTAGTAGTAGTAGCAGCAGTAGTAGCAGTAGTAGTAGTAGCAGCAGTAGTAGCAGTAATAGCAGTAGTAGTAGTAGCAGCAGTAGTAGCAGTAGTAGTAGTAGCAGCAGTAGTAACAATGGTAGTAGTAGTAGTTGTTGTTGTAGTAGTAGTAGAAATAGTAGCAGCAATATTTCTAGTAGCCGTAATAGCAATAGCAATAGCAGTAAAAGTCGTTGTAATTCTTTTTGTAGAAGTAGTAGTAGCAGCAGCAGCAGCAGCAGCATTAGTAGAAGTAGTAACAGTAGTAGTAGTAGTAGACGATTCTGTTTAGAATTAAAGTTAAACCTATTTCAAATTACAGAGACGTTTCACAAGGAATCTGGATCGTTTGCTGACATTCTAAGAAGCAAACTGGTGTGTTTATCGTGTTTTGTAATGGTATCGATGTACTTTGTGATTACGTCCTTCAGTCCCGCGTTAGCAGAGCACCTGCGATTGGTGAGTATAAAACACGCTATAAGATCGAAAGCTTACTTTTTGGTAATATTAAGAGAACGTTTAAATATGTTCCTCAAACTTCGAAGCTATTTTTTATTTTTATTTTTAATATATTTTTTTATTATTATTATTTAAATGTTTCTGTCCAGTTTTAACATAATAATGAAGAAAGGCAAGAAAAGAATAAAATATATGGGCGTGGCCTCTACTTTTCTGCTTCTTTTTGATTTTTTTGATTTCTTTATTTTTTTAATTTTGATATTTGTGACATCATTGCATACAATGAGATCCGATTTTTCCTAGAAAAAAGTTTTTACGTCAGAATAATAAGAAAAAAATGGAGCAATGACGTCACAAGAGTCGATGTGGAATGACGAAATGGCGGCGCTCAAACATTTTTAACTCTGACATTTTATTGTTATTTTGTTACTTTGATAAGCCACCCATAATTCAGTTCATAACAATCAAGATTTATATATATATATATATTATATACAGTTAATTTTACTTTCCAACAATACTGTTTCATCCTTAATTTCAGTTGAAAGCAATTAAATACACGCTTTGCCATTGCTAATTTTACTTCACATTAATCAAGATTTATACATTTCTGCTATTCATTTCGTTTATAACCAATACATTGCTATTTTCAGTCAAGATTTATATTGTAACCACTGTTAGTTTCAGTTCACAAGTAAACAATTTGATACCTTTAATTCATAATTTCGTTTCATAGTAATCGGTGTATCATTGTTAATTTCAGTTACGACTCAGTTCAGCAAATATCGGTCTTGTTTTTGCCTTCCTTCCTCTTTCGTACGGCTTATCTGGAATTTTCAGTGGCATGTTAGCAGACAAGGTAAGATATCGTCTGTGAGTCGTCTACCCAAAACACGAAAATCAGTTTTAGAAGTCCATTCATTTTAATTAATCTAAAAGTCTACAAAGTGCAGTCATCTAACGAAAGCAAAAAAACAAAAAGGTTATTCTGCCAATTTAAAAGTGGTTAAATTCGTTTCGATCACTGATTTTTGAAAATGTTGAAAATCCATACAAATGAAGGATTTAAAACGTTGGAAAATCCATTCAAACAGTGAATTTAAAGTTTAGACAATGAATCACGTAGCGCTGAAAAACAATCCCACGTGTCCTTTCCTCACAGAAGAAAATTCACATGTGATATAATATCGTAAAATCATGAACGTTCTTTTT
>CM022678.1:7108558-7133558 GCA_012295275.1 Chrysomallon squamiferum
GACCTATTTTCATTTAGGTACGGGCTGTGAAATCCGATCAGCTTACACCATCGAAACAAAATGGACGATGGAGGTGAACCCGCGTTTGATTATCTCCTGGCGAAGTTTGTAAACTTATAGCACAGTTTTTATTTCTCTTATGCCATTTTATTTTAAAAAAAAATTTATTATTGTTACTTGACGAGGATGGATGTTTGTTGATTGTTATTCGCAGACGTCGAAGATCTGTATCTGTGTCACATTTTCGTGTGAATCCCCGAAGCGATAGCGTGAACGCGTTTTTGTTTTGGGGCGAAAGCAGACGAACTGAACGAGGAAAAAAGAAGAAAAATTGGGTTGTGTTGACATCTGGAGGCAGTAGTATTGACTGGCTAGACTTACTTGTTATCATCAGTGGATTTGAAGGAAAAAAACGAAGAAAAAAAGATTATTTATGTTCGATAATTATACAAGTTCGGAAACAGTGTGTGATAACTGGTTGTGCGGGTTTTAGTGGAGAGTTTTGAAAAGTGAAGCTTGGCTCATTCGTCGCTTTCTCTCTTTGTTAAGGTGTGTCGGAATGTGTTAGTATTCAAGTTATATTTTAAATACGTTTGACGTGTTAGTTGTTTTTGTTTCCTAATCAAACGTGCCAAACACACTGGTATATGTTTATATTTTATTGTTCTGCTAACTTAAGCGTAATATTAAAAAATTGTTAAATCTTCAGCTGATGTTTGTAAAACGTAAATGTTTACAAAGCTGACATTAATATAGTTTTAAAGTGTCGACGTCAAACCAACAGCAGCAACCGAAAGTAGAACTGTTTTAATAGCATAAAGACGTTTTTTAAAAGTAAATATTTAACAGATACGTCATGGAAACATAACGTATGCATGTAATAACAGCAAAATATACAAGAACAACAACTGGAGGTGTTTTTCAGATAATAGAAAAAAGGTTACCAATAACAACAAAAAAAAAAAGACTAGAATCTTCATTTCTCAAACGGTATGCACAAATTAAAGTATTAAAATGCAAAAAAGGAAAATAACAACACCAAGAAAATGAAGAAAAAAAGAAGAGACGAACAATAAATAATCGAAGAGAATTGCCACCTATCACGTTTCATTGAATACAAACAGGCTTTCCGCGGATCTGTCGCTTTTTTCTGTCAACTTGAAAAATTAAAGTGTATGAAAACTCGAGGGGAAAAGCGGTACTCGAATGGTGTTTAGTTGTGTGCTATCAGATGACGTCCTGTCTGACTTTGCATTTGAAAAAAACTGGCTAGTGAATGCCGGCCTCTCGACTTGTTCCATTGTCTGGACGTGTTTTCGTCCTGTTTGCAGATGGATATAATTTCCTACTTGCTCATTTCTAATTCACTTCACTCGTGTGAGAACGAGGCTACAAGTTAAACAGATTTTTACAAAGTGCATGCGTGAATAATAAAAAAAAAAACGAACGACGAATTGTACACGTATTATTTGATAAATTGTATACATTTTAATATGAAAGAATTATATAATGTATAAAGCAATGGATTGTGTACCTTGTTTGATGAATTATATCCATAAAATTGGAAGAAGTGTTCAGATATATTTCATATAAAAACATACGAATGCACGTGCATACTGATAAATCGTACATATTCATCGACAAACTGTTTAGATCACAAAGGACTGTACACTGATTTACAATACAACTAATTATATAATAAAACAGTGGAAATAGTTGGCGTGTGCATATCAGAAGTAAATATCTGTAGAAACTGCATTAAAACGTATTAAATAATTCTGACTGAATATTTCTAAAAATAATTATAGCTTTCACGAAATATCTTTAATTTAGTTTGTGTTAAATCAATTTTTCACTCTGTTAACTTTAAGAAACAATATTTTAAAAATGTGAAGAAGGTAATGCTAGAAAATAAGATTTGTGGTGATTTAAACGTGATCAAAACAGAAGGAAAAAAAAAAAAAAATAAAAAAGATTTTTATTGTGTTTCATATCACGTTAACAGAATTCACATCTTTCTAAAGTTAACCTCAATTTTTCAAAGATGGATACAATTTGCATTTCCGCATGCAATATTACATCATATTATTTAAGGAATTAAAAATTTTTGATATCTTTTCCCAGAATGAATATAGTTAACATTCCTTGAATCATTTCATTCGCAAATAACAGGAGGATACCGCCATTACTTTCCAAGATGGATGAACTAAAACGCTTAACCTTTCTCCACGTCATACTTGTTCTGCCTGCTATGACGTCATCACTGATAAACCCAAACCCTAACTGCCAAAGACAGAACAGCACGTGTATTCCGTTGAATTCCACCTTTTATGGGGAACCAAACTTCCCTTCACGCACACGTCGCTGATGTTCGCCAACGACTCGGCCACCTTGGACGACGTCATGGAAAAGCTGTCTCTCTGGAGCGGCCTGCAGAACGTGCCCCAGTGCTGGCAGGTGGTGCAGCCGTACCTGTGCTCGGTGTACCTGCCCAAGTGCGACGACGTCACCCACGTGCTGGAGTACCCCAGCAAGGAGCTGTGCGAAAGGACGAGAGACCCCTGCAAGATCGTCGACAACTACAACAACGGCTGGCCGTCGTTTCTCCAGTGCGATCAGCCACACTTTAAAGAAAACTGTGGGGTGAGTTCTTTTTTTAGTTTGATGATTATGGATGTGATTCGATTTCTCTGCGTGGTGTTTGTGACTGCTGTGTGGTATGGGAGTCCACGAATCTCAGGTTGTTGATATATGGCGTGCATACGTGTGTATGTTATTTATTCTTCTTCTTGTCTGTCTCTGTGATTATAAGTATATAGTGCATATTAAGGGCGTCAAAATTTTAAGTCTTGAAGCAACACACACCAGTATATAGATATGCATGTACTAACATACATGTACAAATACACTTAAACACCTAGACATATACACACACACACACACTCACACATATATACATATACAGAGATGATGTTCCTTATCTAGAAACACACACTAAAATACGCACACAAACCTATATTGAGACGATATTACACAACCAGAACAAACACGCATACACACACACACACACACACACACACAGATACACACTTACGTACAACTACATAAACACCTCTCTAGATATACATACACACACAGACACACACTTTAAAATAACTGTGTCAATCAGAAAGTCATTTGATTACTTAATGTGATTACGTTAGCTAAAGATACTTCTACTGATACGCCTTAAATACTTGCGGACCACGTGACCCGTCCACGGATCTAAATGGAGAGCTCATTTATAGATATTAGACTTATCACATGCTTCGAATTCACGCTTCACGTGTAGTGTAATTCAGTAAATGCAGTTGTATTTTTATCTTCATTGATGTTTAAGTAATTACGTCATCTCGTATCGGAAAAGTACTGTTGTTACTACTACTACTACTGCTTCTACTACTACTACTACTGCTGCTACTACTACTACTGCGGCTGCTACTGTCTCTACTGCGACTATTACTACTACTGGTACTGCATTACTACTGCGATTACTACTACTACTACTACCTCCATTGTGACTGCTACTACTACCACTACTGCGACTTCTACTGCTACTGCAACTGCGATTACTACTACTACTACTGCGACTCTTACTACTACTACTACTACAACTACCTCCATTGTGACTGCTACTACTACTACCATTGCGACTGCTACTACCGATACTGCGATTGGTACTACCTCTACTGCGATTGGTACCACTACTACTGCGACTGCTACTATGACTGCTACTACGACTGCTACTGCACTGCTACTACCTCTCTGCTACTGATACTGCGACTACTACTACTACTACTGCGTCTGCTGTTACTACTACTGCGACTGCTACTACTTCTACTGCGACTACTACTACACTACTATTGCGACTACTGCTATTACTACAACTAATAGCACTGCCACTGCAGTCTTCACTATCTCTCTCAAACGCTATTAATTCTATTACAACCAAGTAAGTAACTACCATTACTTATATCACCAATATCACTCTACTGCTACTACTAATACTACTACAACTACTACTACTGCAGCCATTACAAAAAAAGAGTAATACTGATGATGATGATGATGATAATGATGATGCAAACACCGGTAAAATCGTATATATATATATATATATATATATAAAAAAAAAAAAAAAAAAGTGATTGAAAGAAAGACCGAACGAACGAATGAATGAATAAACGAACGAGCTGTTTAACGAAACTTCAATACATCTTTTACATTAGCGATTCTTAACTGTAATAAATTTTAATATCTTTGCACTCCAGAACCTGTACAAAATCCACTCGAAAGAAATAATAATTATTTATTAAACGGCTTCACGACGTGACGTAATTGAATATCAACTATTTCTATAACATCAGAATGTACTATTAATCTATAACGATGATTTTTAGAAAAAGAATTACGCTTCTTCATTACGTAGTCTACTGTCAGACGTTAGCAGCACGATACATTTTATGTGCGCCTTCCCATGAATAGGGAAGCCTAAAAGAATTCACGACGTTGATTCATTAGTGCTGGGAATTGGCTGGGGCAGGAAATAACCCAGTGGGCACGCGCCGAGGGGGATTCGGTGTACAATACATTATGCCTCAGGCGAATGCTTTAATACTGAATGAATTTGTTTAACGACTTTTAAATACATTCATATTTTAATATTAATGTTTATTAAACATCATGATAGGTCGAAGATCCTTTACTGATATAATAATAATAATAATAATAATAATAATAATAATAATAATAATAATAATAATAATAATAATAATAATAATAGTAATAGCAGTAATAAAAAGATATAATAATAATATGCTGATAATAATGATGATCGGGATGTCAATCGTGATGATGATGATGATGATGATAAAGTACCCACTGCTTAACAGTATAGATATTTGTAAGAAGTATTTAGAGAAAAAGGAAGGTAAAAGCTAGATGTATTACATAAAATAAGAACAATGAAATAAAAATTAAAAAGTCATAAAAAGAAACTGTGAGAACGAGAGAGAGAGAGAGAGAGAGAGAGAGAGAGAGAGAGAGAGAGAGAGAGAGAGAGAGAGAGAGAGAGAGAACAGTATCAACAAGAAAAAAGATTGTAATAATAATGATAATAATGAATACATTAATAAATAAGTAAATAAATAAGTATGTAAGTAAATAATTAAACAAATAAATAAATAAAATAAAAATTGAAATACAAAGTTACAATAAGGATATTAATAAACGAAAGAGAAAGAAAGAAAAGAAGGAATGGACATTATCAATGAACTCGTATTTTTATTAACTTTCCAAAAGTCCCTATTTTACAGCCGCCATACAATGGCTACTATGCCACGTGACGTCATTCCTACTTGAGAACTCATCGAGTTAATACTGTCAGAAAGACAAAATCAAGTACGTATTCCATACAATTCACTACAACAGCAAAGCCGTGTTCAATTGTTATTAATAATAATCGCAAACACTAATAAACTACACTAACAATAGTGGCGGGACAGCAGCAGGAGAAAAAAAAAATCATTCATTATTATAGTAAATGAATTAAAGTTACCTCCCTTGGCTTAAGGTTTTCAGAGTTTGAACGGCAATACAATGGCCGATTTGTTCGGGTCAGATCTGTGTTCAGATATACCTGTCTCCTCTCTAACATGCACGCGATCTTTGTTGTTCTTTTTTCGGCATACTGACCCACAGTGAAACGTTAACCTTGTAAAATTACTGCTGTAAGCTGTTTTCTTTAAAGTACGTCATGGCAACACGACAAACAAACACGAATGCATACAAGTACAGGTCTATATAATTATATGTTCGTTTGTTAGGTCTTCTTCTGACACAAAAGGGTACACGCCTATCTAACTGCTTTTATTACTTCTGTTAGACAAAACAAAAACACTATACAGTTGTTTTTTGTTTTTTTTAACTGCTATTCAGAAAAGAGAGAGAGAGAGAGAGAGAGAGAGAGAGAGAGAGAGAGAGAGAGAGAGAGAGAGAGAGAGAGAGCAATATCATAAACAATAGTGTCTTTTACATACAGATTTTGTTTCCATTTTCAATTAGCTAGCTGATATTAGTTACAGTTATAATTAAATTACCGAGAAAAAAATTCATTAGCATTAACAAATGATAAAAAAAAAAAAAAATGCATTTCAGTCGTAATCCCTATTTTATATGTATTGCTACTAGTATAAATATATGTTACTAATATAAAAAAAAAAGGGTTACGTAAATATTTTTTGTGTAACCCATTTACGTGAGTTACACAGAATTTATTTTTGGAAACGCCTGTGATTATATTATATTGTAGAATACCAACAGGTATTTGAACACAGCATGTGTCGAGTTCTTACATTTTATTTATTTTTTTATTTTTGTTATTTTAGTAACAGAAATCTAATAAAGAGAAGAAATGAAAATATCTTCTTTGTCGCTCAATTACCACACATATAATATAAATTAGCTATAATATGATTTATATTAAAGTATTCCATGAGTAATATAACTTACCTAATAAATATGCGAGTTTAATTATTAGAGTTTTTATATGTAAACGTTTCCCACTGTGTTGTATGCATTCATTCTTTTGTACGCCTGCACTGTATTCTGATGCATGTATGTATGAGGATGTTTATATGTGTACTCTTATTGTTATTGCTTGGTCTGAGTTCGGATGCACTGTAAAAGCCTCTATTTAAGCTTTAGACTTTGTGTTTCAATTTGCACACGTCAAAGAGAAAGGTGAAGATTTTCTATTCGTTTTTAAGGTTTACCACTCATAATTTGAAAACAGATAAAAACAAAAATTAATAATAATAGTAATAATAATAATAATAATAATAATAATAATAATAAAAGAAAGTTGGATCAAATAAAATAAATGATGAATAAAAAAAGAAGAGTTCACAAGGAATGTATCAAAGTAAGGACATTTTATTTTTATTTATTTATTTTATTTTTTTTTTTTTTTTTTTTTTGAAAGGATAACGTTGACAACGATTTCAATATGTGAATGTCGTTTTGTAGGCGTTGGTATCCGGTATCCGACCTAGTTCTGACACTATAAAATGACGTTGTTAAAAAAAATATGTAGACAATACGTCTATGCTCGCCTAACAATTTACTACGTAGAATATAGTATCGACAGAATAATTTTTTTTTAAGTGATTAAGTATTTTTTGATACACTGAAAAAATAAAAACATTTTATTTATTCATTTATTTTATTACATTTTTATTATATATTTTTATTTTTATTATTATATTTTTAATTAAAAAAAAAGAAAGAAAATTAACATTTTTATTATTTTAAGCGAAGTTTTATTTTAATTTTATTTCTTTTTTATCTACCTCGAGTCTGGTTCTTGCATTTTATTTATTATTTTTATTTTAGTTACAGAAATCTAATATGGGGAAGAAATAAAATATGTACGTCTGTGCGAGTTTGCAACATAATAATAATAATTAATTAATTAATTATACATGTTTTTTATCTACATGAATTATTTCAGAACATTTAAAAATCTAACGCGATTGTTGAAAAGAAAGTCTTCTGCAATAGAACGTCTAGAAGGAAGAGAGAAATTAAAATAAAGACATAATCGTTTGTTATATCTAGAAATGTCTTACCTTATTAGTATTTTTGCACATTCGACTTTGAAAATGGAATAAGTATAATCCAAATTAGTATATCCAAATAAATAAAACTGTGAAGTCTGATAAACTTGTTTTACGTCGTTAAGTAAACATGTCGATTATGACGTCATAACGAGTGATCTCATACAATATTTATTTTTTCTTCTTCATTTGTGATTATTATTATTGTTATTATTGTTGTTGCTGTTTTGTTGCTGATGATGATTATGTTCATGTGTTGTTGTCGTAGGTGTTGTTGTTATAGTATACAGTTTTTATCACGTTATAAGAATGGATTTACCAAGTTCGTAACGTAATTAATAATTATATTAATTATTATGGATTCTTAATTAGCTTCTTAATTAAAATTTGTATTGCAGACAGATACATACGAAACTATTACATTTAACACAACCGGTCGTTGCGAACCCCCACTTATTCCGACGAAGAACAAGGAAAGCTGGTATGAAGATGTGGAGGGGTGCGGCCTACAGTGCCAGAACCCCCTGTTCACAGATTCAGAACACCGCCAAGTTCACGTGTTTATAGCCTTCTGGGGATCAATATGTTTGATTACAACATTTTTCACCGTGGTAAGTTTTCTCGGCACGATCGAGAATTGATTAAAATAATAAAATAATAAATAAATAAATAAATAAATATTCATTAAAGATTAAAAAATAATAATAATAATAATAATAAAAATAAAAGAAATAAATAAAAAGAAATCAATTTATTTATGGGATATAGTTATATAATATTCAAAATTCGATACCATTTATCATCTAGTCTAGACTAAGCCTGCGTTGACGTTCATAATGGAAAGTGGATTTAAAAATAGAGAAAAAAAAAAAAAAAAAAAAAAAAATAAAAACTATTTAAAAATAATGCCTGCTTTTCGTTTCGCATTTTCAGCTCACATTTTTAATCGACTGGAAGAATGCCAGTCGCTATCCAGCTCTCATTCTCTTCTTTATCAATGGATGTTTCTTTATCGGAAGTATCGGTTGGCTCGCGCAGTTCGCGGGAAACGCGCGAACGGATATCGTCTGCCGTTCAGATGGAACTGTCAGAACTGGAGAACCACAGCTGGGGTAAATATTTTAATTTCTTGTTAACTCGTGTCTGTTTTTTTTTTTTTTTTGTTTGTTTGGGGTTTGTTTGGAGGTTTTTTGGGGGTTATATTTTAATTATTTATTTTTTCTGTTTATATATATAATTTATTATTATTATTATTAGTGGAGTTTATTATTTCCTTTTTATTATTATTATTATTATTATTATTATTATTATTATTATTATTGATTTTTTCTGTTTATGATTTATTATTATTATTATTATTGATTTTTCTGTTTATAATTTATTATTATTATAATTAGTGGAGAGTATTTTTTCCTTTTTATTATTATTATTATTATTATTATTATTATTATTATTATAATTATTATTTTAGTTTTTCTCTTTTTTCTTTAGTTTTTTTTGTTTTTCAGTTATTATTGTTACGTTATTTTTTTGCTATTTTTGTTTACTTATTATTGTTTCTTGCATATTTCAATATATTTTCTTTCAAAATAAATTATTTAAATTTAATATAAATCAGTTTATTAATTTAATATTCCAGTAGATATTTCTAGACATTTTTCTTTCTTTTTCTTTTTTTTTTTTTTTCTTTTAATCTTCTGTTCTTTAAATTGGGGAGAAAAATTACAGAAACAGAATGAATAAGTAATATGATAAATAGGTCAGTTGAGAGAGAGAGAGAGAGAGAGAGAGAGAGAGAGAGAGAGAGAGAGAGAGAGTTAGTTAGTTATAATTTGTTTAAAAGTTATATATTTTATGCTACAGATCTGGAGAATCAGCTTCCTGTACAGTCATCTTTCTACTAGTCTACTACTTCATGATGGCTGGAATCACTTGGTTTGTCATGCTGGCTTATGCCTGGCATGTCACATTCAAGGCTCTAGGCACGCCACGAGACAACCTGACTAGCAAGACAGCTTACTTCCACCTCATCAGCTGGTGTCTGCCACTAGTGCTGTCCATTATCTGTCTGGCAATAGCTGAGGTGAGTGGAGTTGTCTGTGTGTGTGTGTTTTGTTTCTCAGTATCTGCATGTGTTTTGTATGTTTGCAAGTCTTTTTATGTTTTCATGTGTGTGTGTGTGTGTGTGTTTTGTTTCTCAGTATCTGCATGTGTTTTGTATGTTTGCATGTCTTTTTATGTTTTCGTGTGTGTGTTTTGTTCTCATGTTTTCTTATGTTTTGATGTGTGTGTGTGTGTGGTTCACATCTGTTAGAAGAAATTTGACAGCAGATAATGTGGTTTGCATTTTTAGTTCACAGATATTTATGTCCATATTCAAAATATCTATCCATTTCTCTGCACATACAAGATAAGGTATAAATATAAATACAGACATGGAAAATTTGGCAAATATGTATCCACATATACACACACACATACAGATATGCACACATACGTTACATATCTGCATGCAAACACAGTGCAAAAAAACAACAAAGATTTTAGAAACAAATACCTAAGGTGAATGTTTAAGTGTATGCATGAACACACATGTACTAAACACATGCACATTTTTAATGACATGTTTTTCTCCTCAGATTGATGGTGATTCACTGAGTGGTATCTGTTTCGTGGGTTACATGAAACACGGGGTACGAGCTGGATTTGTTCTTGGACCAGTCGCTGTTGTACTCGTCTGTGGTCTTTTCTTTCTTATCCGAGGTTAGTCTTAGTATCCATTGTAACCACCACGTTTTTCTTCCTCAGACACTCTCTCCAGCTTACACTGGTGAATTACTGTACAAAACCCTGTAAGAATCTAAAAATAAATATGTGTGTGTGTGTCCTACTCTGTTCTAGTTTGTCACAACAACTTAACAGTACCCTTTTTTTGTTAAAATCTAAAAAATAGGAAACAGAAGTTTGATATTAAGTAAATATGGATCTAATAAAGTAGGATTTAAATAAACAGAATATGTATGTGTGTGTGTGTGTGTGTGTGTGTTTAAGTATGGATCTCTGTAAGTAACATCTTCATTAATGTGGCTGATAGAATCTACATAAGTAAGATAAACATAATTATGGATCTACTTAAGTAGGATCTACTTAATACAAGTATTGGATCTGCTTAAATAGAATCTGCTTAAGTATGTATTTGCATAACTAGGATCTATTTAAGTAGGATTTATGTAAATAGAATCTACTTAAGTATGGATATACTTAAGAAGTATTGTGTCCACACAATGTTAAATTTTAGTTAAAGTTTTATTGGTTTCCTTAAATTAATTAATTGATGGTAATGTTCAAATGTGTGCTTTTGTTTTATAGCATTTTGAAGCAGTTTATTTAAGGAAATAGTTGCCTGCTTGTTTTGTTGGCAAATTAAAATGATCTAAATTCTTTTGCATACTTCTAAATGAATATTTTGTTTGTTTCATTTAACAAATAGCTACTAATAACAAAATCTGTTTCAGGGTTGATCACTCTGATTAAGATAAGGAAAGATGTTCCTATGTCAGTTAGTGCAAAAGCTACCTCAAAAATACGTGAAACCATCCTCAGATTAGGTGAGATAACAGACATAATTACAGCAATCATTAATCATTAAAAAAAAATTTGAACATGTATGCATGATAAATATGTATTAACCGTTAAAATAAAAACAGCGTTTCAATTATATAATTCAGTTTTAATTTTGAATTCTTTATTTTGTTATATTTTATTTTTATTTTATTTTTTTTTCTGTTAGTTTTAATTGTTTAATTAAATTCTGTAATTTTTGAAAGATTTACAAAATTTTTGAATTATTGTATTGAGATATTTAAAAATTATTATTCTTATAGTTTGTTTTTCCCTAATTTCTTATATATGTTTTTTTCCAAAATTGTTTTCTTAGGTATTTTTGCCTGTCTGGCTTTTTCATTTGTCATTATGACTTTTGTTCTACATGTTTACACCTTCGCTAATGAGGACAAGTGGAGGGCAAGTTTCAGAGACTACATGTAGTAAGTGTACCATTATATTCATCATTTCCCATTCTAACAAGATTTCGTGTTGTGGTTTGGATATAGCTTTGCAGTGTGTTAGAAATATGTTTTCCCTAACTTTATGAACCCACAACAGTAGTAGTAGCAGTAGCAGTAGTAGTAATAATAATAAAAGGAAGAAGAAGAAGAAGAAGAAGAAGAATGATAATAAAAAAAAAGAATAATGATAATAATGATGATGATGATGACAACAGCAATTGACAACAAAAATATTACTACTACTACTTCTACTTCTACCACTACAATTACTCCTACTGCTTCTACAGTAATAGTTTATATAAATAAATATGTAAGTAAGTAAGTAGTAAGTGAATGAATGAATGAATAAATAAATAAATAAACTGTTTGTTTGCAGCTGTGAGGCCAATGTGACTCTGACCAAATCGGTCAACAATGCCAGTGTCCAGGCTTGTGAAGTGACCAACAGACCCAGTCTCATTGCAGCACAGATTCATGTTTTTGCTTTCTTCGGAGCTGGTATAGCTATGAGTTCCTGGTCCTGGAATAAGGCGTCACTATCTTCGTGGGAACGATTTCTTAGAAAGTAAGTAAACAACAGTAATAGCTGAAAGATTTCCTCTTTTTTTTCAGTTCTGTTTCTTAATTCTTAAAATTAAATATGATTTTCTAGCATGAAAGTAAAAATTCACACACAAATATATATATATATATATATATATATATATATATATACACGTGTATTCACATATAAGGCATTTATTTCATTCAAGTTTTATTCCATTGTTAAATTTTTTTTTTTTAAAAATGCATTTATTTATTTACCTTTACTATTATCACGACTATCATTATCAATATTATAATTATAATTGTTATGGTTTTAAATTAGATTATTTCTTATTAAATATCCTATTATTAGTAGTAGTATTATTATTATTATTACTGCTATTATTATTTTTACTACTACTATTTTTATTATTGTAAAATTATTACCACTCTCTTTGCATGGTTTTAACATTATCTGACAATTATTTGTGAACACAGAGTTTTCCGAAAGCCTTCAAACAAACCAGTAAAGTTGAAAAAACACAAGATGATAGCGAGAGCTTTTGAGAAGAGAAAAGACATCAACAATGGACGGATGTCAATCAGCTTTCATAGTACACATGATGATCCCCTTGGTAAGGGAGCATTTATTATTCAATCTGTTATTAGCTTTTATATTTAATAAATAAAGAAAAAAAGAAGCATATATTACATTCACTAACAAATATGTACATACATAACCATCAAATTATATTCTGAAAATGGAAAAAATTATATCATTGTTTTGCTCATTATTGTTATTGGTATGTTTGTTACTGTCATGATTATTATTATGTGTGTTACTACTATTATTATTATTATGATTATTATTATATTCTTTATACTAATAACATTATTTTTTTAAACTTGTTATTATTATTATTGCTGTACTTATTATTATGATTATTATTATTGTACTTGATACTAATATCATTTTTATACTTGTCATTGTTATTAATATTATTATTTTTATACATGTTACTATTATTATTATTATTATTATTATTATTATTATTATACATGTTACTGTTATTAATATTATTACTATTTTTATGCTTGTTATTGTTATTATTATTACCAACTATTTTCTTCTGCTACTAATATACATTCTTCTTATCTCTTTTGACTAACTACTAATAGTGTTATTTTTTCAAATAATTTTGTTATTTAATTATTATTATTATTTTTATTTTTTTATCAGGTATGAAACTTGATCTGAACAGTGTTAGTTCACATGACATCTCGTCTAATTTTGCTGCTGCCATGCCGAAGCTAATTCGACGTCGTGGTGGGGTCACTGCACCAGTTGCTGGTACCCTAAGAAGATACTCTGATTCAGGTAAGAAACAATTGCCATGGTAACATGTTTCTTAGATAAAATCTCAGTAAATACTACAAAATGTATTTTGTTAAGAATATACTGATGCTTAATATTTACATATTGTGATAGTAATGTTTTTTAGATTAAAATCTCAGTACATAAATAATATAGTATATTTTCTTAGGAAGGATTTCATGTTTTGTATCTAAATTTTTATTTTTGTTTTTATTTTTTTGCTGATGGTTGCTGAGTGCCATATTGTTTGGCTACTCTATATAGTATATAATTTCACTGTAAAAAGTGTCAGTATTATGCAATTTAGTTTTGTTTTTGGCTAGTAAAAGAGTTCTGTGTAAGTTACTAAAAGTTGAGAGAGTGTATGTTAAATGAATTTTTTTTTTTATGTTTTTTTGTTTTTTTTTAAACAAATTTTTTGCAAGAAGTTGTTCTTTTTCAAATTAACTCTTTTTATTTTCAGCTAAAATTTAAATTATGATCTCTATCATTTTTTTTATTGTTTTTTTATGTTTTCTTTCTCATTTCACAGGCATTGATCTCTATCATTTTTTTTTTAACATTACAGACATCCAGTCTATCAAGTCCCACAACTCTCAGCTGGGTTTTGCAATAGGTCAAGTGGGCATGTCTGACAGCGAAAGCCAGCGCGAACCAGTCACCATCAAGAAGAGGAAGAAGAAGCGAAAGAAACGAAGAAGAAACAAGATCCAGCCAATCATTGCACCGGTTTTAAATGCTTTACGAGCTCCACGCATGATCCGACGTGGAAGCGAGGGATCCATAATCAGTCGCACCTCCGCCCACAGCATCAGAGTGTCAGTTGAACGTCAGAGCCTGGAGGCAGTGTCAGTTTCCTCGCTGCACAACCATTCCGGTATTGAAACCATCGACCTCGGCCAGGAGCCGGTCACCAAGACAACGGATAAGCCGAAACCGGATTTTTCGCTGTTCACTGCCAGCGCATTCCTGCCCGAAAACACGAAGGACAAGTCGAACAGCAAGACTTACCACGTGTCTTCAAGACGTAGTCGGAGATCCGAAATAACAATCGAAACAGAGACAGCAAGATTTTTCCCAGCTCGAATGCTTCACGGAATGGGATCAAGACGTGGCAGACGACGGTCAAATCAAAATATGGATTCGACCATAGTTCAGATAGATCCAGAAAAAGGTTCTCAATCAGAATAAAAAAATATATATATATATACATATTTTATAAGTGATTGTCGTAAATGAAGAAAGTATATCAATAATTAACATGTAACAACATTGTGAAAGATGGATTTAAATGTTTTGGTTTAGACGTGGAAACAAAAATGTGATAAATATCTTAAGTTGTAGGTTTGTTAGATGTGTTATAAATCTTGAAAAACAGAAAAGAGCTAAGTATATGGATTTAGAATGGTAAACAAAAAAGTGATGATTTGAATGTCACATTACAAATGAATCAAATATATTTTAAATCGTGAAAGAAGGAAACATTTGTTTTAGACTGGAAAAAGTGTGATACTTTCAGTTTCACATATAGTATTACAGACTTTGAAAGCTAGTGTTTTTTTATTTAGACTGCTAAAATAGAAATACTGCATACCTTGTCCATTTTCTTCTTTGAGTAGTTCTTTCAAAATGCATACACAGTTAATAAATTTCAGCTAATAACTGGAATCATAAAAATATTGCCAACAGAATTTCAGCTAAAGATAGAGTAATGCTTTTGAAAAAGAATAAGAATATTCTCCCTTGATTTTATCATTATTATAATACATAGTTATTAGTCTTTGGCTGCATATTATTTTATTGTACAAATTTAATATTAAACAAATTCATAAATGGTCAGACATATGATCGTGTATTTCAAAATATACAGATAATCCCAAAATGTAAAAAAAAATAAAAAATGTGATAGAAAAACATAATAAATAAATAATTAAATATGTAAATAAATAAACAAACAAACAAACAAATATATATATAACATTTAACAATAGCTTGGCACAACAATACATTAGGTATCAGAATAGGATAAATAAATGAATTAGTGCCATGTTAAATATCATATTTTCATTCAGTATGTGAACATATTTGATATATTTTTTATACCAAATGATTTTTTTTTTTTTTTTTTTGATTTCATGATTATATATTTATATTCACATTAAAATAAAAAACTGGGGATAAAGAACAATCAAAAAAATGAACATCTGATTTTTTTCTGTCAATACAAAATTTTTACCAGGGATAAAGAACTAGACAGAGAACATTAAATTTTTCCTGTGCTTGGAAATATAATATGTGGATTCATTAAATATACTTTTCCAGGTGGAAATATAATATGTGAGGTGGATTTGTTAAATGGACTTTTCCAGTGCTTGTAAATATTGAAAATACAACATATGATGGATGTTCCAATGCAAGTAAATATTGGAAAGACTTGCATAATATAGATTATATTTTTTTAAATTCTAACTTCAGTTAATACTATTTTGTGAGATGGATTACACTAAATTCACAAATATCAAGTAAAACTGGAAATTCTATTATTGTTAATAGATCTCACAAAATTCATCTGTGCTATTGAACAAAAACATTTGTGAGATGGATTTCTTGCCATGCCAGTCAGTACAGATTATTTGATGTATATCAAATATTCCAATATTGATTTGTGTGCTGGATTACATTAAATGTAATAATAATTTGGTGAGATGGATTGATTTAAAAGTGCCAGTTACTTGTGGATATACTCTCCAATATCAGTGTGTGAGATAGATATCATTAAATCATTTTTCTCATTTGTGAGATGGATTACCTTATTTTCACTAATGCCAGCATTGTGAGACAGATTTTCATTATAAACATCATTAATTTGTGAGATGGATTTTCATTATACATGTCATAAGTTTGTGAGATGGATAACATTAAATGCACCATTGTCATTTTTTGTTAGGTGGATTATATTAAATCATCAGTGTCACTTTGTGAGATAGATTTTGTTATTATACAACGTAATTGTATTAAATTGTTAAGTATATTTTAGAAAGATTTTACTGCCAGATAAAACAAGCAGCTTTCTGAAGACATATTTTTATTGCCAATATTTGAAGTGAAATAATTTTTTTTTTTTTTTTTTTTTTTTTTAAGATAGGTTTATGTTTTAATAATAATAAAATATACATTTTGGCATATGTATGTTTTAGAATAACCTTTTCTTCTAAAATCCAGTAAGAATAAATAAATTTACTAAATAATAATTACAACAAAAATAATAATAGAACATTTTTCTCTACATTATTAGCACATATATATATATACTAATATATATATATTAAATTCTTTCTCAATTCTCAATTTTTTCTATTTTTCTTTTTTTATTTCATGTGTGTGTGTGTATATATATATATATATATATATTTTTTTTTTATTTTTTTTTTATTTGCATATGTACATAATATATAACCAAGCTGTTTCACATTATCATATTGTCATATAACCATATTGATGTCACCTGACTGTGTGAAATAGGCCAAAACCTCACTGATCTCTTTTTTGTCTGTCTCTAGTATGAAACTGATGTTACATTTTAAAAACTTTATCATGTACTATTTTCACATTTTATAATTTTATTATTATTATTATTATTATTATCTGATCTTTTAATATATATATACATATATATTATCAACATAAAATTAACCTAGATTGTTTCAAAATTAGTCTAATAATTCTATCCAGAAATTACGTAGTTATTGTTCCAGTTGCTGTGGTGTACAAAATATTCATAATAATTTTAACATAGTTTATATACTGAACGTATCCTTCTTTATAAAATCACTTCTGTCAAAGACAAAACTAAATGAAGTTTAAATTTACATTTTATTATTTAACTGATATAGATAACTGCCATTTGTATAGTATATAAATGTATATATATATATTATTATTATTATTATTCTTACTTTTGTTTTTTAAATAGTCTTAGAATTTCTTTTTTAATTTTTAAATTTTTAAATTTTTTGATATAAATAACTGCCATTTGTATAGTATATAAATATATATATATAAATTATTAATTATTATTATTATTATTATTACTTTTGTTTATTAAATAGTCTT
Source organism: Chrysomallon squamiferum (assembly GCA_012295275.1). Taxonomy (NCBI): domain Eukaryota; kingdom Metazoa; phylum Mollusca; class Gastropoda; order Neomphalida; family Peltospiridae; genus Chrysomallon; species Chrysomallon squamiferum. Next base: position 7,126,294 of record CM022678.1, read on the forward strand.
AGAATTTCTTTTTTAATTTTTAAAAACAATAATTATACTTTCTCTCTTATATATTTTTATTATTTCTATTTTTTCTTTTTTAAACTGGAACCTAACTAAAATTATTGTGTACAAAACAGTCTAATTTACTTTCCTTTTTTTTTTTGTTAAATGTTTCCTTTTTGTTGTTTTTTTAATCATAATTTTAGAAAATATTCATATAGTGTGCATAATAATTCTGTGTAAACCAAAATACAAAATGTTCAACCTGGTGCCTTCATAAAAATATGCATAATAAAAAATATTCATTTTCATTTGAGATATCATCTATGTGTACAATATTTTATGTTTCATTTTACTCTTTTTGAAAACTCTGCCAAAACACAGGTTTTTAATTATTAAATTTCAGTTTATTAATGCACCTATTTTATTTTGTATTTATTTCAGATTGTTATTATAAATCTTTAATTTTTGTAACTGCATGGTTTTATATATATATACATCTTTCTCTAAAAATAATTTTTATCATTCTTATGAATATAAATTACCACCAAAAAAAAAAAAAAAAAAAAAATCCCTATACAAATCAAAAAATAATTATCACTGTTTTAAATTTTGTATTTTAAATACATGAATATTAACCTAAAATCTTTATATAATTTTTATTTTTATTTTATAGTTAATCTAATTTGTCTAATTATTTTTATTTTTATTATTTTTTATTTTTTATGTTTTAATATTTTTTTCTAAATTTTAATTTTAACCTTTTTTTTCATGTATGTAATGACTGATGTTTCAGTTTAAATACTTTACTGAATGTATTCTAATTGTTTTGTATTTCTTTTCTAAATTTATTTTTTAATTTTTTTTCCCAAGACATCAAGAACTTGCTTAACCAAATACATATTTCTATTTCATTGTATTTTCCTTTGTTTTATTTGTTTATCTTTTTTTTTTACTAAGAATTTCTTTCTATATTTATATATGACCTCTTAACTTCATTGGTTAATAAAATTAATTTTATTGTGTTGATGAAGATGATGTTAATGATTATGGCTATAATTATAATCATAGCTGTTATATTTTTAGTGATAATTATTACATGATCATAAGCATGATCATATAAATATTATTAACTATTATTATTATTATTATATGAAATCCATAAACCTCAAATCATTGTTACATAAACATTTTTATTTAATATGTAAATACAATTCATGCAACAAAATGTCTACAAACAATTAAAACCAAACCAAAAATACTAATTCAGATTTCTACTGTTTGATAATATATGAATGTATGTGTGTGTGTGTGTGTGTGCATGTGTGTTTATATATATACACATACACACACACACATACACACGTAGAGGTGGAAAAATATAATATATATAACTAAGTATGTCAAAAATTAAAAACATAACTGAACTGAAGGGAAAACAAAGTTATAATAATAATAATAATAATAATACATGCAAAACAGAAAATAAACAGCCTCTTTTATTGTTTTTTGTTTCATGAAAAGCATAATGAACCATGGAAACACCATTAATAAGAGTAAAATTTTATTCTTTGCTTAGATTTTTTTCCACCATTAATAAAAGTGCTGCATTTTTTTAGCTTTATGGTGATAAATTCACTATTTTATATTTTTATATATATGTATATGTGGTTTTTATGTAAATACATTTTTATTTTTAAGAAAAAAAGAAACTCATTTATATTTGAATTTTAGATCAGAATCTAGATATTTTGAATTTGCATTTGTTCATGCAGCTTAGCATTTTAATGTTTTATATTTTTCTCTTTTGAAATTCATTGTTTTAATGCATAACTAAAATGAAATATAAATTTCTTATCAAAGCCTTCTTTTGTTGTTGTTTTATTGTTTTATTACTGCAGACAGCTCATATATAGTAATTCTTGTATATTCAGAACTACTTAAAAAAAAAAAAATAATAATAAAACACTGATTAAAGAAAGGTATTAATAAAATAGAGATAAGTTATTTAGAGTAAAACTTTAAATCATTAATGATATGAATAATAAATATTGGTGCTGTTATAAAACAATTTGAAAATGTTATAAATAGTACTATTTTTGTTTGGTAGATATTTTGAAATACTAAATATTAGTGCACACACACTCACACTCGGACATATATGAAAACAAGCATGCATATGAATGTATGTGCTCATATAAAAATAAATATAATTACAAATGAAAATATTTTTCTAAACTGAAAACATTTTCTTTTTTTTTTATTAGTATTGCCATTATTATTACTTTAACTACTATTAATATTACTACTACTACTACTACTACTACAATCAATGTTATTATTTTTTTTTTTTTTTTTTTTTTTTATTTTTATTAAATAACATTTAAAGTTTAGACCACTGTCATGTATTCAAATCAGTTTAATGAAAAATAGTGTTACTTTAATTTTTAATAAATTTTAACTTTATGAAATTTACAAATGTCTCATTATTTGTAATGGCAGCTAAATTTTGTTGCAGTTTCAATATTATTATTATTTTTTTTTATTAGAATTACTTAATTTGACAATTTACAAATTACTTATATTATTAAAAATCGCTCATTTTTGTTAATGGCAGTTTATGGAGTACAGTTTACAAGTTATTTTAATAATTAATAATAATTTAATATTCATAGCAATTTTTTTTTTTTTTTAATTAGTATAATTATTATTTTACAACCTATCTTTGTTTCTAAAGATGGTCAGCCATTTATGAAATATTTTAATTATTAAACTGGCTTTAATATTAGGTATGAAAGTGCACAACAATATAGTTATTAATGGTAAATATAGTAGATTGCTATATATTACAGTATACAAGTTATTTTATTTATTAATAATAATTAATAATTATATAATGACAGTCTACAAATTACTTTAATTAATAATACTTAATTATTTAATTTAATACTTTGCTAGGAATTTTTTTTTTTTTTTTCTATCCAATATCATAACGTTTGCAGTTTACAAGATTTTATTATTTATAGTAATTAAATATTAGATTCTGTAGTTCATTTTTTATTTTGGTCATAAATATCAGTTAATTATTTTGTTTGGCAGTTTTCAAAGATTATTTTATTACTAACACCTGTCAAGTATTACAGTTTAGAAGTTTTAATTATTAAAAATTGTCTTATAATACATATGGTTGGTTTCAAATAGATTTTTATTAATGGTTGTTTTGTTATAAATATGGTAGTTTTCTTAATCATTAATGGTTGCTTTGAAAGTAGTTAATTGTAAAAGGTTATTTTGTATTACATAAGCTTGTTTCCAAGTAGTCAGTTTGTAATGGGTTGTTTTTTTAATTTGTATGGTTGTTTAGTTGATTATTAATAGTTGTTTTTTGTAATTTTTATGGTTGCAGAACTACTTTTAATGATTGTTTTACAAGTAGTCATATACTAATGTTTATTTTGTAACATTTTTTTTGGTTGTTTACAGCAGTTATTAATGGTGGTTTTTGTTTTTGTGTTTTTTGTAATATACATAGTAGTTTATGAGCAGTTATTGGTTGTTTTGGCAGTCAGTATATAGTTAATTATTAACGGTTGTTTTGTAATATGTATAGTTGATTAGTTAATTATTAACAGTTGTTTTGTTGTTTTGTAATATCTATGGCTGATCAGTTAACTATTAACACATATGGAAGTTTGCGACTGTTTATCCAGTGTATTAACTGTTTGGGTTCACCTAGCAAAATCTTTTCCATAACAAACTGAAACAAATAAAATACAACATCAGAATGAAAATAGGTGTTTTATGAGCATTAAACTTTTGTTAACATATCCTCACAAACAAACACATGAACCATGTACACATACACATACACACATATACTAATAAACATACACACGTATAATTCCACAAAGCAACTCCCACACACATGAAGCTTTATTTTAAAAACTTCTAATATTTTCATTATCAGTTTCCTTTTAATTCTACATTTATTATTCCATTTCCTTTCTCAAAACTAATTATTTCTTATTGTTTTCTTTTATTTCCTCAACACAGACACCTATGTGATATTCACATGAATCCACACATGCATGCATCATTATATATAAATACAACAAACAGCCTATTTCATGATCTGCAGTTACAAATGTGTTTAAAATCTTACTGTGTGTTTACAGATATATCGAACTGTTCATCTGAATCAACTTACTTTTAATGCCTGCTGCATAGGAATTTGCAGTAACTCATAAGCAGGAAGGGACATCACCAAAATACATAGTTTAGCCTGTGTACGATAATAATATACACCTAATGTTGCACACTGCATAAACACACAGACACACAGACATATCAACATAAATCATATATACATACAAACATGCAAATACACATACTCAGATATATACACACAAACACAAAACAAACACATACACAAATACATATATTCAGACACATACACACCAACATAAAACACATTAATAAACACACAAACTGTAACACACAAGCATAAAACACACAAATACACATACTCAGACTTACAGAGAAACAAACACACACAATATATACTCAATAGAGAGACAGACAGACTGACTCCTACAAACATTACTCTTTTCAATAAAACCTTGTGTCTGGCTGTGTTTATGTGTGATTATGCATGTGTAGGTATAGGTGTGTATATATGTCTGTATGTGAGTGAGTGAGTGTGTATGTATGTGTGTGTCTGTCCTTCGCTAGTTTCTATATTAATGATATATTCTGAATGCAAATGTATATAACATATATACAATGTGAATGTTTTTCAAGCACTTCCATGCATAAGTGAACAAGAGTTCTTTTACCTTCACATAGGTTACAGTCTTTGGAGACATGGCTGAGTAACATCCCACTTTAGAAAGAAGTCTGTTAATATCAGGATCACTGCTTCCAGTGATGGATATTGTTCTCTCCTTCAGTTCTTCAAACCTGACAGAGTAACAAAAAGAATCTAAATAATCTGTGATAGAGATTTTAAATATCTTAACTTTCAAGCAACTGAGTTCATATTTCCTTGATTATATTTTCATTGTATGAAATTATGTTTTGCTCAGTATAATATATATAGTGTGTGTGTGTGTGTGTATGTTAAGGATGTAAATATTTATATTTCTCAACAAAAAAAGTATATATATAAATATATATTTACACATATGTACACAGATACATAGAAATAGATATATAGATATACAGACAGATAGATAGTCTCCCTCAGAGATAAAGAGATGAAAATAGATAAAAGATACTTAGATACATAAAAAGACAGATAAATATAGATAGATAAATAGATAAATAGAGAGACAGACAGACAGACAGAGAGACAGACAGATACCATTTAGATGGTGGAATTTCCACGTCGGGACAACTGGTTATAAAATTGGCTCTTTTCTCCATTTTGCGTTGTCTATGTTCCAGAAGCTCTCCAGAAGTGAGCTGATCAAAGCAGTCCAGTTTGACCTTGAACTTCATAAACCTTTCTCTGAAATGATTTTAAAAAAAAAAAAAAAAAAAAAGAATCACAAATTCACTGTAATAGGTCAGTTGTAAGATGACAGGCATAATGTCTAACAAATAACAGCAATGTCAGTAGACTTTTTTGCCATTACGACCAAAGCCAAATTACTTTTTCATAAATGGTTAACCCTGCACCCAGTAGGTGATGTGTCGTTCTGGATTTGGGGTTCAATGTACTGTTAAGAATGCTTGCATTCATTTGTTTGTTCATTCGATCATTCATTCATTCATTTGCTGCTCATTTATGCATTCATAGGTTTGTTTTATTTTTGTTTATTCATGTCTGACTGACATCCATTTATTTTTAATTTTGTTTTCATTCATTTTCATTCATTTATTTATTCATTTACCAACAATTTATGTTTAATTGTGGATTTTTATTTTCTATTTTTTTTTTACTTAATATATATATATATTTTCTTTCTTTCACACATCCTCTTTTTTCTTTTTTATTTTTATTTTTATTTTGTTTTTATTTTAATTTTTTTTTTTCTTTTTTCGTCTCCAGGTTTTGTAATTATTTATTCCTGTTTGGGGATAAAAGAAAAAGAGACAAGAAATGAAGTTGGCAACCTTTCTAATCGTGACAGCTCATTGTCTACTTCTCTTTCTTCATTCTGTTTTATCTTCTGAAAATTCATCTGTGCCTTCTCAGTTATCTTCAACTTGTCATCTGCATTCTGCTTTCTGTGACCGGAGAAACAGAACAACATACAGACAGACATGTAGCAACAGATTAAATAGATAGACAGACAGACAGATATATAGATACAGAAAATGAGCTAGACAGATAGTGAGAGAAAGAGAAAGAGATGGTGTAAGAAAGACAGGCAGACAAAAGAGAGAATGGGTGGGGAGAGAGAGAGAGAGAGAGAGAGAGAGAGAGAGAGAGAGAGAGAGAGAGAGAGAGAGAGAGAGAGAGAGAGAGAGCTAATCAATGAAAGAAAACAACAAAACAAAAGGTAAAAAATAATTTGTTGAGAGTACTTCAAATATTTTTCTAAAGCTTACACAGAAGGGGAGACTGCAAACAGCAGGTATATAAAAATACAATCAACAAATTGCATTATACTTAAATTTGTTAAAAGAAAAAAAATTAAAAAAAAATAATATATAAATAAAGATTACTGAACTGGAATAAAAATAATAATGAAAGAATGAAAACATGCTTTAAAGTAGTGAACAAATGAAGGAAGTATATAAATAATTTTTAAAATAAGAGAATACATTTATTAAGAGAGAGAGAGAGAGAGAGAGAGAGAGAGAGAGAGAGAGAGAGAGAGAGAGAGAGAGAGAGCTGAAGACTATTTCTTTACCCTTTATTAACTACACTGCTGGTTTTCTCTGCTGCCACTTTCAGCCAAATTGGCAAAGATTTCTCTTCCCCCAGTTCAGCTATTGCTGAGTGCACAGTAAGCCTTTGAAATCAGGAATTAAAGAACTGACATTAACATGAACATGCTCTGATTTTAATTAACATTTTGTAATGTCACACACACACACACACACACACAGAAAGAGAGAGAGAGAGAGAGAGAGAGAGAGAGAGAGAGAGAGAGAGAGAGAATCAATGAAGAGGTACATGACAGATGAAGGATAAAGTTGAAGAAATCGTGTAGATCACAAAACTAAACCCATCGTAAATCATAAATTGACTATGTGGACCATTATACTACTGCAGCATCAGCAACTACCGCAGTGCTTACTTCTGTGGTGTTTTGCTGAACAGTGAATCGTCA